>PVJN01009774.1:0-59590 GCA_004026805.1 Lasiurus borealis | reverse complement strand
CATAGGAACAACTGGCACAAAGTAGGCGTCAATAAAGATGTCTTAAGTGATTGAATGTAGCAATTCGTTTAATATAGAATATTTTGTTAATTCACAGTTAAAAAGAAAGAACCAGACTTCTATATATCTATATATAATTAATTTTAAAAAACGTTTATTTGAACCAAACTGATGACATTTGCTGGGAAACAAGATCTCGAATGCTCCCACCAGGCTGCTGTTTTATAAACATTCTAGAAAGGTTACCCAGTGTGAGGAAGATGGGGAAAGGAGCTCTTAAGATTTTGAAAAGTCTTTTATCTATTCTAAGATAACAAGGTAGAGCAAGAAAGTAATTGGCAATATTTAAACCTTGGGAGTAAGGTACTTGGTACATAGACTGTAAGAAAAAGAATTATGTGGGCTTATTGGAGGGGAATACATAAAAATAGGTTCTCAATAAGATAATTGAATTTATTGAATTTTGTATCTCTTGGTCCAGTCCCAAACTAATTGCTGGTATATTTAGGATAAGAAATCAGATCCAACTTTAAATCTAGCGCTGATTGCTGATTGATTTATTAGACTTGTCACTTATATCTTACCAGAGACCCAATGCTGTAAAGTGTTGGGATGCAAATATGAATAAAGCCTAATCCTAGCCTTCTAGACAAATACTGTCTTATGGAAGAGACAAATCATTACAAGGTTATAATGCAATACTACTGCTATGATAGAAGCAGGCTAAGTCTGGGGTGAAGGTGGTCAGGGATAGCTTTCTGGACAAGCTGGTTCTTGGCAGAATTCTAAAGGATGTGTAGGTCTGCCATGGGAAGAGAGTGGCCAAAGGCATTCCAGACAGAGGTTGCTGCTTCTGCAAAAGGATTTCTGGTGTGGTCAGGGAACTGTAAGGGACAAGAAAATTATGGGGACTGGAGGACAGGTGAGGTGAGATGGGAGGGTGACTTTAATCACAGATGAAATTCAATAGGGAAGCAGGAGTTTAGTGTCAAGCTAATAAGGGTCAACAGTTTGAAGTTCTTTGTTGCTACTCAATGATTAGGCCATTAAGTGATCAAATTTGCATTTTAGAAAGATCAGTATCTTGGAGAAAAACTACAGAGAGCAAGACTGTAGTCAAGGAGACCAGAAAAATACTAGTGCCATGATCCATGGGAGATAGGATACCAGATCAGGGTTGGCACTATCTTCACCCTTTGTGAGTAGGAGGAAATGGCCTGACTTCCTATTACCCACCAAGAGACAGTTTTTCCTATTTATTGAGGCATTTGTAAGCCAAGTTTTTATGTAAACCCAACTATTTGGCATCTCAAGCTCTCATAGGAACTGGTGAATACTGGAGTTCAACTACATTTTTTTTTTTTAAATGAAGAGCCATTAGCAACACTGTATACTTAAAAATTTCCAAATCAAATATCGTGGTCATATCAAAAACCATGCTCTCTCTCCAGGTATATGTAACTGGTCTCAGCTTTACTCCAAGTTCAATTGCAAACAGTAATGAAAACATTGACATCTCATTGCTCATTTAATATTTATGTAGCTGTCACCATCTCAATTTTACACATGCAAAACCTCAGAGTTGGTTGGATTTGAGGTGAGCTAAAATCCCTTTTGACAGTAAGTTTTTTTGGGGATGCTTTCATCCTTAAGTAACTTTCAAAACAACACTCAGATAGTGGCAAGAGATCAAAGAAATGCTCTGTTACCACAGGGGCTGCTGAAACTGTTATTTCCCCCACAGAAGTTCTCCCTTTATGGAGGAGAAATAGATCAGCCTTATTAGGGATTAGAGCAACCCTCTATGCAAAAGAAGACCCAAGCCCAGTTAGATGTATGTTTGTACTGTGGTCCCTTTGCAAGGGAATCCAGGAAAAAGAAATGGGGGAAGGAGTAAAAAGGAAGGTGTGACTGTGGCTGGTACTTGTCTACTTCTCATTATGGGAATAACATCTTACAGTTTTATAACATTTTTAGTTTGCAATATTTTCTTCCACATTTTCTTATTTGCTTTTCACAACAACCCTGTTATGCATTTTTCTTATTTTTAGAGGTGAGGTCACTGGCTCTGTAAAACTGAGTGTGCTGTCCAAGGCCACACACTGGGAATGAATGAGAGGGTCATATTTCAAACTCATGTCTGTCTGGGCTCAAAGTCTAGTGCCTCTTTCCTTCATAGTTAAGTGACACTATGAATTTGGGAGAATCACTGGCCATATCACTGTTTTAAATTGGGAAAACAGGGGAGCCAGGGTCACGCAGCTTGTACTAAAAGGCGTGGAAAACAGTAGCTGTAAATAAGGAATAGTGGTACATAGACTTATAAGTTTTGATTTTGAGAGAGTCTGAGAGATGATCTTTCTGAATCTTCAATAGTTAATCAGATGAAGGTATAGTTCCATGGACCAGTTCTGTTCTATAATGAAGGGTATGATGTTATGCCTTGTAATGCCAAAGGGCCTACCCCCTGGTATACCAACCAGTGCTCCTGCAGGCCCCTGGAAAAAATTGTAGTATCTAGATTTTAAAAGGTTGTGAGATTAATTCCTTTAAATGTCAAATTCTCCTTATTGCTCAGGTTCTTCACCTTTAATGACAATAATTACTACATTTTAATGAGACTTCCAGTTTAAAAACACCTTCATGTAGTTCCATTTCCATGTATGAGCCAGTATTTTTTTGAGCATTTTTAAGATTGAAAGGCACAGTGCTGGATGATGGAGATGTAAACATAAATAAGACATCATCTTTGCCCTAGAACTTACAGACCAGCAGGCAGGTGAGCAAAGTGTTGAAGTTCTAAAGGCCAACAAAATTAGGAGAGGGATAGGATAAGGAAAGAGTCTGATTTAGAAGATTTAGTAGGATTTTATTAGTAGGATTTTACACAGCGCAGGACTTTCCAGGGAGAGAGACTGAGGGTTGAAAACATTGGATATAATAAAGTAAAGATGGGATGCTTTCAGTAGAGGAAGCAGGATATGGAGACTGAGGGATGGTTGATATGTGAAAGTCATTGAATGCAATGCTAAAAAGGGTTTTATCCTGTGGGAGGTAGTGAAGGTTTATGAACAGAATGCCATGACCAGTTCATGTTTTAATTTGATGACCAATGTTGGTATAAGGAGGATCATGGGAGATTTTAAATCTCACTAGCTATTCTAGGTTAGTTCTTACTCTTACATTTCTGGTAAGGGTGCTGAGTCCTAGAGTGTTTAGTGACTTCCCAATAGCTAGAAGGTGTAGGTATCATAATTCAGTTGTATATTTCCTGACTTCAACCACCTGCCTTTGTGACACCTGGTGCAAAACCTTTGTTTTCTGTAGATCCTATGATTAATAATATTTGAGGTGGTCTGCCTAGCTCATTCACCACCAATATTGTACACAGATAACTTAGATTTCCCATGAAGATCTGGCATATCTGAAAATAGTGACCTTTCTATACTTTCTTTATTTTTTAAAAAATCTTATTTTAACCCAGTCACCAAGATTAAATTCCTGAGAGTAACTGCTGAATGATGTTGGCAAATGCTTGAATCACACCATTTGAATGCTGACAGCAGACCCCCGGGAGTTCTGCTGCATGGACCCATTATTGCTTTAACTTTTGTAGAACAGGGCCAGGGCTCTGGGAACCTGAGCAACGCCAGTTCTAGACCTGGAACGTGGTCTCTTTAATTGTAGAAAACCTAGAGGATTCTTCTTTAAGTTCATCTGTCATTGAGCTCCAGCAATGAATGAAAGCAAAAGCTAGAATCCAGGCAGAAGCTGTCCTCTTTACGGGATAGTCTTCTATTTTTGATAGAAACTAGAAAACCTACTAGAGTTGGGTCGTGACTTAAATTAAGCATTTCCAGCCTCTTAATGATCACCACTCAGTAATTTTTTAAAAATTGTTTTGAAAGAGAAGGTCTCACATCAGTATGTTCACTGTCCTCATTGTTTATAAATGTCCTTACCATTCATTATTTCTTTAAGCCTCAAAATAGAAAACTAATGAACATCTCAGTCTTCAGGGTTTTGATTTTTAAAAAACATGTACAAGTAATAGTACTGCTCAGTTAATTAAAATTTTTAGTAGCATACAAAGAGAAGAAGTAGTAAAAGTTTATTTATTTTAGTATTTACTGTGACAAAAAATCTGGCCTAAAACTGCAAAGTCCAATAATTCTGCTAAAAATAAATTTGCAAGTAAAAAAAACCAAAGACACCCAATAAACTACTTAATTGTTACAAATATAAATACCATATATTAGCAAGATGTAATCTCCTTATGCTACAAAGAAATTTACTTTTAAAATGTATAATTTGGCCATAAATTATCTGACTGGTATTAAGAGACTAAAGATTTTTAAATGGTATGTGAATTTGTATAAAAATATTTCATTTTTCAGAAGACGTTGGAAATATCTGAATTTTCTAATTGTACCCATTATTTCATCCATTGAAAGGGATAAAATTCAGGTTTACAAGTAGCAGATCTGATATCTTTCTTTTAAAAAAAGTGACATCATATATGGAAAATATATAAACACTACAAAAGGTTATCTCTCCTTAGCTTGTTTCCCAGAGGCAACTGCTGATATCAGTTTTTGAATCTTATTCCAGATATTTTCCATTGAGGTAAAAATAGAGAATATACTCTGACAAACCAGGCTGACACTGTTTCTGCATGAGGAAGATATGAGAGGTACCTGGCTAATTAGGTTAAATGACATAATGGCATGAAAAATACTTGACAAACTTTGGAAAGATGAGCAAATATTAATTGATCACAGTGTCCTTAGCATAGAATTCATGGACTTCTATGAAATCTAAGGCTTGGCTTCAGAGTGTCTATAAAAGTCCTGCAGTTGTAGATAAGATATACTGGGTAGGTGCATGAATGCATTTTTTTTTTTTTTAGTTTATTTTGCTATTTGCGTTTCCTGGGCAGGCAGAGCCATTGTGGCCATGAGCTATTCAAAGGGAGAACGATACCAAAGTGGTTTAGAACCAATGTTTGGAATTCCATTGTCTTAGAGTTGTGCCTTATTCATTGAATGTGCACCACATGAATGAATGGAGGAAGATTGTGAAGCAGTTAAGAGTTATTTGCCTTCACCCAGAACAGGGTCTACGTGTTCCTTAGTGAGTTACCCCATTTCTCTGAATAAGCCTACCTTTTTACACCATTGTGCCAAGTTTCCAGATGATCTCTCTGCCTCCCTTTACTGTCAAAACACTGAACCCAGCTGTCACTGGAAAGTTAAACTTCTAATTAAAAACTGAAGACATATCTAATGGTAAATGATTTCAAAGTATGGGTGATGGCTAATTGCATAAAGACATGCCCGAAGATGGTTTATTTATATTTATGTATTTAATTTAGTTGTTTTTTTTCCCCTAAGGCATTTTAATTTAAGAAGTCAGAAGAGCCAAAACTGGTTTGGCTCAGTGGATAGAGCGTCGGCCTGTGGACTAAAAGGTCCCGGGTTTGATTCTGGTCAAGGGCATGTACCTTGGTTGCGGGAACATCCCCCATGGGAGGCGAGCAGGAGGCAGCTGATCGATGTTTCTCTCTCTTATCCATGTTTCTAACTCTCTATCCCTCTCCCTTTCTCTCTGTAAAAAAAAAATCAATAAAATATATTTTAAAAAAGTCAGAAGATGCAAAATAGGATATTACTTTTTACTATAGAGTTTCGAAGCTTGTTTCCTTTACTGCAAACATTATCCTCCTATCTAATAAAGATGGAATATGCTAATCGATCCTCATGCTGTCGCAAAGATGGCGGTCACAAGATGGTGATGCCCTGTCCCCTCAGCCCTGCTAGGGCAGCAGGCGCGCAGCTGCTCTGTGTGCCTGCCTTTGGAGTCCCCCAGTTCTCTCAGCTCCCCAGCTGCCCAGGGCCGACATGAGGTGCAGTCAAGCCTCAGATGTCAGTTGCCCAGCTGCCCAGGGCCACCTGAGGCTCAGGTAACCAGGGCCGGCAGCAGCAGAGGTGTGATAGGACCTTGCCTTCCCCTGATTGCTGGGTTGCCTCCCACCCCTGAGGGCTCCTGGACTATGAGAGGGGGCAGGTGGGCTGGGGGACTCCCCTCCAATGCATAAATTTTCATGCATCAGGCCTCTGGTATATAATAATAAAAGCATAATATGCTAATGAGACCGATGTCTTCTGGACAAAGCCGGGACTCGAGGGAAGCCCAGGTTGTGGGTGCCTGCTGGCAGCTGGAGGGAGGCCTGGGTTCTGGGTGCCAGAGGGAAGCCGGTGCCAGCAGCTAGGTGAAGGAAGGCCTACTCTTGCATGAATTTTGTGCATTGGACCTCTAGTAGATGATAAATTCCCATATATGATGCACAATGAAGAATCCAGGGTCATGCACAATTACCTGAACCCTAGGTATAATCTCACCTATTTTATACTCAAAATTTATCAAAATATAAGTGAGAGAGATTAATAGTACATGGATGACCTTGAGCTTTCCATAACATTAAAAAAAAAGAATTTTCTGACAACTTCACTATTCCAACTTGGGTATCATAATCATTATTTAGACTTTGCTGCATACCTGGTAGCTGATCATCACAACACTGGTGTCCAACAAGAAGATGAGACTACTTAAAGAGGAGAAGCTAAATTTTAATTCCTTGGGAGCCGGAGCTACTTTAGGATAGTACTCTTTAAATTATAGTATATTTGTTCATCCCCTTATTCATTTTTCATCCATCCATTAATCCAGCCAGCTATTTATTTGTCCAGCCTAGGTATTGGGAGAAGGTGGAATGGCCTGTCATACAGAGGGAACAACATGTACATGGATGTGAAGGCATGAAATTACAGTATATGATAAGTCCAAGGTATGAGATTATTTGCTACATCCAGGTTTTAGCCTTAGGATGCAAGATAGCAATTAGTGATAAAGCTGGAAGGGTATGATGGGGCCAGTATGTGAAAGATTTTCTGCATGTTAAGGAGGATGGAGCCTTGTAGTCATTACCATATAAATCTGGTTATGCCTATAGGGAAGCCACATAAAATCAGACTCTTTAAAAAAATATATATATATTTTATTGATTTTTTTACAGAGAGGAAGGGAGACACACAGTAACAAACATTGATCAACTGACTCCTGCATACCCCCCACTGGGGATGTGCCCTCTACCAAGGTACATGCCCTTGACCAGAATCAAACTTAGGACCCTTCAGTCTGCAGGCTGATGCTCTATCCACTGAGCCAAACCAGTTAGGGCTAAAATCAGACTCTTGAATTTATGTGTCTTAAAGTCATGACCAGAGTCCTGAAGAAGAAGGGACAATGGGCTACTCCCACATTCTGATTGTTGGTTCCCATGATTCACCTCAGTTAGGAATGCAGGGATCTGAGACTGAGGTGTGAACCTTTGATGTCAGCAGAAGTAGCAAGGATCTAAAATGCCCTCAGCATGTTACTCTAATCCCAAGGAGATCAGAGTTGAACAAGCTCCTCTTGTTGAGAATTCTCAACTTCTGCAAACTCAAGAAATCTCACTTCAGTTCTACAAATTGCTCAGGTTATGGGCTAGGTGCATTAACCCAAGGTTCCTAGACTTTAGGTCTCTAGTTTCTAGTGATTTTTTCCCACCCTTGGGAAGTAGTGTGCTTTTGTGGAGATAATAGTGAAATGGGAGCAGGCATATATGTTTTTTTCTAGGCTCTGTCAAATAAAATAGCCTAGTTTTGTGATATTGAGCAAGTTCCTTCACCTGTTTTGGTCTTGGTTTACTCCTTTTAAAAGAATAGGTTGAACCAGATGATCTTTGCTTTTCTTTGGTTGTTAATTTTCACGGTTTTCTTTGACTAATTATACATATTTTATGTGACTCATAGTGTTTTATGATTTCTGTTCTTGCTTTTTAGATCTTACCACATCACCATTTTAAATAAAATTCTTCTAAAATTTATTTTTTTATATAGTGTACCCCCTCAAAATACATACACATACTTTTAAAAAAATTGTATTTTAAAATACAATTTTTTTGTAAAAAGGTCTAACCCTCTTATTTTTTATTACCTTTTTTTATTTACTCTTAACATTTTAAAACAAAGGGTCATTCTTAAGACCATTTTAAAAATTCCAATTATTTTGCTAATTTTTACTGGGTTTTGATTTTCCAGAATTAGATAAATTGGATTCCCTTCCTTTGACTAACAAAACAAACAGAATACAGGGTTATATTTTGATTCTTTGAAATAGCTATGTAGGAAAGATAAAGCCTCTAGGAAGTACATGGCTGAAACTATTTTAAACCCTACTCTTTGGAGACGGAAAATAATACGGACCTGGAAGAATTCTAGTAGGTTCCTAGTTATGTTAAGATGTCTCAGGATAAAGGAAAAGGAAAGTCTTTTGTTTGATGCTTCAATTCTCAAAACTGGCCCAGCTTTTCCCCTGCTTAATGGTTATTATACTCTCAGTTATTTTAAATTATACTACTGTATTATTGAAGTAACCGTGGATTCTGAAAAGAGCAGAAACTTTGCCTTCTTATTTTAGGAAGTAACTGAGGTCCAAGGGGGTGGTAAGTACTTGCTCAAGGTCAGGTAGCTGATAATTAGAGGAACTGGAAACAAATTGAAATGAATGAGGAAGGGAATTGTGATTGCTTGTGTTTGAAAAATGGTATCTGTTCTTGCTTTATTAAATTATTGTTTTAGAAGAAAATTAGACATAATAAGAATATTAAGGTTATTTAGTGATTTGAAGATAACTTGGCTTAATGAAGAGGAACAAAGATCATAAAGGCTATTTGAGTCTCATTTAAAGAGCTGCTGCTGAACTTCTGTAGGCTCTCCTCATCACGGATTGGGATTTATTCATATGGCACTAGGAATAGGCTTTTAAATAAGTAAGACTTTAAAATAAATTCTTCTTCCCATAGGCATCTCTAAAATTATAGGCATTCCCCAAATAATTTTATAATCATTATGTATGGAAATCATTCCGTTCACAGGCATTTTATTTGAAGAAAAAAATTATTTAAAAAATGAGAAACACAACATTAACAGACAGAAAAATGAAAAATTTGCTAATGACCAGTGCTGTCAATAAATTTAATAGGTTTGCATTTTATATTCTCTTTCTTCCACATTTAAGTCCATGATCTAATTTGCATGAATTTTTGTGTAAGGTTTGAAACTTAGGGTAAAAGTTATTTTTTTTTTTTTTGCCTCTGGATATCCAATTGCTCCTGCACCATTTTTTGAAGAGTTTATCTGTCCTCAGTTGAATTGCTTTTGCATCTTTTTCCAAAATCAGTTGGCATATTTGTGTTACTCTAATTCAGAGATTTCTTCTGTTTCACTGATCTGGGATTTCTTCTGTTTCACTTTTCACCAATACTATACAGTCTTTATTACAAGAGCTATACAGTAAGTCTTAATATTGGGTAGACTAATTCTCCCCACTTTATTCTGCTGTTTTAAAATTATTATAGCTATTTTAGTTTCTTTGCCTTTCAATATAAATTTTAAAAAGCCACCCTATATCTACAAAAAATCTTGATAGTTTTACTGGGTATAGGATTCCAGGTTGGGTTGACAATTATTTTCTTTTAGCTCTTGGAAAATATTATTCTACTTCTGACTGCACCTGAGGTTTTCTGATGAGAAATGCACTATCATTTGAATTGTTTTTCTCCTGTAGGTCAGGTATTGTTTTTTTCGTATTGCATTAAAATATTTTTTTCCTTTAGTTTTCAGCAATTTGAAATGTTAACAGAGACAAAAATGAAAAATATGTTGTGTTTTGGTGTGGATTTCTTTTGTTTGGTCTTGTTAGTGGTTTGCTCAACTATCTGCATCTGTAGGTTTATGTCTTTTGCGAATATTGGGAAGTTTTCAGTCATTTTTTTAGGTACTTTTTCAGCACTGCCCTCTTTCTCCACTCTTTTGGGTACTCTAATGATATGAATAGTAGATCTTTTGTTATTATCTCACTGGTCCCTGAGGCTCTATTTATTTTCTTAGTCTATATTCTCTCTGTTTTTCAAATTGGGTAATTTCTATTGCTCTATCTTTTAGTTTACTAATTTTTTCCCCCATCCCTTCATTTTGCTCTTAAACACTTCCACTGAGCATTGTATTTTGGTTACTGCATTTTTCAGTTGTACAGTTTGCATTTAATTTTTCTTTATACTTCTGTTTCTTTGCTAGGGTGTTCTATTACTTTGCTTAGGCTTTTTATTTTTTCATTTGTTCCAAGAAAGTTTATAATTGCCTGTTGAAATATTTTTACCACAGCTGCTATACACTCTTGTTGGAAAGTTCTAACATCTCTGTTATCCTAATGTTGACATCTATCGTTTGTCTTCTTTCATTCAGTTTGGAGTCATCCTGGTTTTAAATGGAAAGCTGGACATTTTCATATTATTTTATGAGACTCAGGATATTTTTTAAACCTTCTATGTGAGCTCGCTTTCTCTTATACCATTCCAGTGTTTTCAGTTGTATTTAGCAGGAGAAATAGGAAAAAGTATGTCTACTCCATCTTCCTATAAATTTGTCTTTTGATGAGATTTTAAGATTATTGTAATCCATCTGCTTTCTTGGGAATCTCATAGGATGGAGAAACAAATGATAAGATGCAGATTTAAAATACAATTCTTAAAAACATTTACTTTTTTGTATTTTTAAGTAACATGATCTCATGACATCCTCCTATCTATTAGTTTTTTTTTTCCTTATAGTGAAACCCAGTCTGAAGGGGGAGAAGCTTTTGTTTTTGTGTTTATTTAACCATTTCCACAGAGTCAGCTACACTGATCTTTCAGGAGCGGGTTTACCTCTGTAACCAAGAAGGATATCAGTACTATAGGCTGCATCATAGTTTAGTTCTTTATTTTTTGCCTGGCATAGATATTTACGAAATATGTAACAGAAATGAAAGCTTTTACTAATCATATAATCTAACCTTAATACATGTGACCTCTTCTGTTTCTTTTCTTTTTACAAAATCTGAGTTGAATGTAGTTTTCGAAAATAAAGAATCTGATTGGTCTTTTTTTTTCCACCACAAAGATAATACAAGAGTATATCCCTGCTGGATCCACATAAAAGCTCCCATCATTTTCACAGATATCTTTATCCTAATCCATGAGCAATTTATACCTCTGTTAATTCAAAATAGGAATTCAGGTTTAACTATAATGTCTCAAAGAAGAAAATTGGAGGAAATTTGGTTGTCAAACATACATCTATACTAATAAAAGGGTAATATGCTAATTAGACTGGACATCTTCCAGACGTCCTTCTGGACAAAGCCACGGTGATGTGGCTGAGGCAGAGGTGGTTAGGGGTATATAGGCTGGCAGGGGAGGCAGTTAGGGGGCAATCAGGCTGGCAGGAAGAGGTGGTTAGGGGCAATCAGACAGGTGAGCTATTAGGAACCAGCAGTCCCAGATCGTGAGAGGGATGCTTGGCAGTTGGACATCCCCTGATGGGTCCCGGGGTTAGAGGGGGGGGGGTACAGGCCAGGCTAAGAGACCCTCCCCTCCTGTGCACAAATTTCATGCACTAGGCCTCTAGTAGGAAGATAAAACTTTTTTTAACATCTATGATCATTTTCATAAAGAGACACAGAATATTATAATGAACCAACTACTTTATCAACATAAGGAACTATAAGTGTAGCTATTTATGCACACTAAAATAATCTAGGAGGTTCATATTATAATTAAAGAGAAAAGCATTGAAGAAAGCATCTAGACATTTTGTTGAAATCTGGCTCTGAGATTATTGTATAGACTTATGGGGCTAAAATGAAATATAGTAAATATAGCTTAAACTTCTTGTAAAAGTGTCCTAAATTACTTCCCATCTTGCTTTTAGTTCTCTGATACTTGAGCAGTTCTGAGCTGGGAGTGGTTAGATTCCCTTAATTCAAACTTATGTTTTAGAAGCCATAACCAAATCCAAGGAACCTCTTGATCTGACCCACTACTGTAGAATAATAAAAACCTGAATATGTTTTAACATAAGTGGAGGTCTAATATGTCCTGAGTATGCACTTTGAAGAAATATATATCCTGGCTTTATCACTTTCTAGCTGTGTAACTTGGGCAACTTTTTAATTTCTCTTCTCTAAAAAATGAAGAGAAGGATAGACCTTATCTTGTAAGATTGTAGAAAGAATTAAGAGATTAAAACCCACAAAACATTTACCTTGGCACATACTGAGATCTCAGAAATACTTGCTACCATTGCTGCTATCACTAATATATAGTACATTTGTCTCATAAACCAATATAAGGGATACCGCTTTGTTCAAAATACCTTGTTTGGCAGATTGTTTTTATAAGATACAAATTTTCTTTAATGGAATAATCAAACCCTTTTCAGATTTCATGCCCATGTCCAGGTTTGAAGGCAGATACTATGAGACACCGTTAGCTCATCAAATGTTTGTTTTTGGAACCCTGAGCTACAGAATCATCCATCTTTTCTCCCTTGCCATATTTATTTGGTCCCATGCCAGAAACTTCTTGGGAGTAATTCAAATTAACATCCATTCCAGATCAATCCAGAAAAAGGTTGGTTATTTATCATCAGGCAGATACATGAACCTTGGCAGTTTCAGAAACCAGAGCTAAAATGATATAAAGTTCCAGTGAAATCAACAGAGTGATGTGCTAGTCTTAAGATGACTTTCATGAAATGACCTCTAAAATGCTAAGTATTTTCCCACTCAGAACCTCATTTTAACTCTATAACTTACACCAAAGATCACACTGTAGCTGCTCTTAGCCTTAAAAGTCTTACAAAAGCTGTTGGCCAAAAGCAATAAAATTTGACCTGACCTAATCCCAGAGTCGCAATGGATAATGTGTGTATTTTTCGTTCAATAATTTAATGTGCAAATTAACTGCATGTGTCACATATTCCCCATCTCAACGAGAGAGCTTTTATGGTTCTAGTGTTACACAAAATTAAATATGTAAACACTCTTGTCATTTAAGACTCTTCAGTTTGCTGATAGCTTAAATAAGCACCACAAAAGGCTCCTTTAGAGAAATGTGTTATTTCATATAGTATGAGAGTCTGCCCCATGAAATTCACCCTCTATGGTCACAGAAATGATAGCAACAGATACTTTTTTTCTTACTCACTGAAAGATTTGAAATAATTTGCTCACTTTAGCTACTGTATTATTCTCTCCTGTCTGTCAATATAGGGAAAACATGGAAATGTACTGAAAATTTTTGTTCTTCTTTTAGATGTACCCTTCTTAGGCATTTTCTGTTCCTGGGCATGGGATGAAAAGAGCCTCTCTACATGTCCTTACTTCTGCTATTCCTTCATAATAGTCTTCTGTCTGATATGCCTCCTTCCATTGCGTTTTCTTCTCTTGACTCATTCTATTTCCTCTGTATCCCATGAACTTTACTTTTCCTTTTGATCCTTTTATTAATTTTAATGTTTTGAATAGATCCACATGGTTCATAAACTATGAGGTAATAAAAATGAGATTCCTATAAGTCTCCCTCAATTCCTTGTCTGCCACCTTCCCAGTTCCTAGCTTTGCTCTCTAACCACAGATACCCCACTGTTCTTACTGTCTTAAGTGTCTTTCCAGGATTTCTTTATTAGATTCAAGCAAACATATAGATCCCTCCATTTTGCACAAAAGGTATCATATCAGTATTATATGTATTCTTTCAAACTTTTTTGAAAACTTATTTTGGTGATCTCTCCATATGATGAGATTTCACATTCTTAGCATTGCTGCTGTGTATAGATAGATGTGTGTGAACAATTTATTTAACTAATTTGCCACTAATAGATATTCTGCTCTTACCAACTGTCATGTGATGCAATTTACTCTTAAAAGTCATGCTGATATGAATAGTCTTGTGCATATTTTATTTCATACAGCTGTAAGTATATCTATAGGATAAATATCCATTATAAAAATTGCCAGGTTATTTGCACTTGTAATTTTTTATTAAAATATGTTATTGATTTCAGAGAGAGGAGAGAGGGATAGAAACATCGATGATGAGAGAGAATCATTGATTGGCTGCCTCCTACACCCCCCCTACTGTGAGTTGAGCCCACAACCCAGGCCATGTGCCCTAAGAATTGAACTGTGATCTCCAGGTTCATGGGTCAACACTCAACCATTTAGCCATACCAGCTGGGCTGCATTTTTAGTTTTGATACATATTGCCAAACTGCCCTCCTAATGATCATAAAAATTTATTCTTCTGTCAGCATTACATGAGAGTGACTGTTTCCTAGAGACAAAACTCTTGAGTGTACCGGTATGTTAAAACTTGTGTTTCATCATTTTGAAAGGTGACAAGTGGTATCTCAGGTTAGTTTTAAATTGTATTTGCTTATAATGAGAGAAATTAAACTTCTTTTATATGCTGTGTTTCTCTATGAACAATATTTCCTCACTTTTCTTATAGATTTCAAAAGCTATTACTAGTATATATTAGAAAGAGGAACCTATGACTATTCTATGAAATTTATATCTTTTTTAAATTGCTTATACAGTTGTTTTTGCTTATACAGTTGTGTGTGTGTGTGTAATGAGGTTGAATTCTAGGTAATTTTTAGAAAACAGTTCATCTTATTTTCCTTGAATGGTTCATCAATTACTGTACTGAAGGGCGGGATGAACTTCCCTAAACCGTGTGCACAATTTTAGAATTTAAAGTACTTTGTAGAATAGCCTAAATCCTTCATCAATGGGCAGCTTTTCTTTGGCAGTGAGCAGTTTGACCTAAGTTGTCCTGATGAATTATTTGTTTTCATCAGGGTAGTCCTAAGTACACACTTCATTAGAAGTGAAAGTGGTTGATTAGGAGAGATATAGCCCCATCCATTTATTTAGATTTAGTTCATGTGTAGTAGCCCTTCTGTGTGCACTGTGTTCATCATTCATGGCTGTGTTCCCATTGAACACATAGGGAAAGGAATGATGGATCTTCAACCTGTTTAAATGCCATTTCTCATTAAACTTAGAGCTCCGTGACCCATTATACTTCCCCCACTTTTGTTTTTTTAATATATATTTAATTGATTTTTTTACAGAGAGGAAGGAAGAGGGATAGAGAATTAGAAACATCAATGAGAGAGAGACATCAATCAGCTGCCTCCTGCACACCCCCTACTGGGGATGTGCCTGCAACCAAAGTACATGCCCTTAACAGGAATTGAACCTGGGATCTTTGAGTCCGCAGGCCGATGCTCTATCCACTGAGCCATACTGGTTTTGGCCCCACTTTTCTTAATTTTTCTTTTCTTTGGGGGTGGAGTGATAGAATTGGATAATTTCAATATTACTTTCCACATCCACATTTATCTGTTTACTACTTTGTGACTTGACATGATAGAAAAACCAAGACTGATTTTAAAATGGGAAGAAAATCCAGTAGAACTGTCATTTAAAGAAATATTGTAAAATGCAGAAAACTCTTAAATACTGAGGTGTTCATGGTAACAGCCTTTGTAATAGTAAAAAATTAAAAGCAACTTGAGTAGCCAATAACCAAGAAACAGTAAAATACATATTAATATATTCCATGTGATATTATGTATAGATTGAAACAGTGCTTCAAATTAAAGTCAAAATATGGGCTTATAAAGTGGAAAAGAAGGCAGTACAGCATACACATTAACAATTAGAGGCTCTGGGATCAATAATTGGTTGTCATGCTCATAGTAAGTTCCTCTTTTGCCTTAGAGTTCTCATTCATGAGGAGAGGATCACAGTCTACCTATTCTGCTTGAGAGTTTGAAGAAGCAGTGCTTGTAATGCCTTGACCCAATGCCTAGAGTGTATGGCCTTGACAAGTGTTCACCATTGTTATTAAATATGTGATCTCTACTATGGATATGTCAAAATCTACCATCTTGTGGTAGATTTCTTTGGGATGTAAGACTAAGGGTGAATCATTTGTTTCTGTTTAACAATTCCATTCTTTACAATGTTCTATAATTATTATACTAGTTTTTTGTTGTTGTGGTGGTGGTTGTTCTTCTATTTTTTTCACCACCAGAAAATTTTTTGTCCTTTGCTATCCTGCTCTGTGTCTCTAGGACACCCTTATGGATTGCATCATTCAAGGCCCCTTGCCCCTGGGCTTCTAGTCGGATTTAGACAGTGCCTCTGTATGGTGGTGGGTGTGTTATTTCACAAGGCAACTCCTGACTGGTGCCCTACCCCAGCCTTTACCCCCTCTTCCTTTCCAACATAGGGATAATGACACCTCTCCAGTCCTATATGTCTTGCTATCCCTCACACAACTGTAAATAAGTCTTTTAGTAAGTTTTCTTGCGTGTGCTTCTGTTTTCTGCTGGGATCCTGGCAGATAGAAGAGGTGTACATTATTTTTATAATTGGAAAACTTTTAAGAATCACAGAGGACCACCATAGCCTCCCATCTCCCCAAAGAAAGCACTCTTTACAGCATGGAGAGGCCCCCCAGCTTCCAGACTTGAGAGTGATTATTTTTGTTTCATTTTTGAGCCCTCACATGAAATTAGGCTTCAGGCAGAACACCTATTTCTTAGAAAAACACACTTTCTCCTGGAGAGAAATTCTAGAAAGCAGTCGCGGACTATTGACAAACTATAATGCTGCAAAGGGTTCTGGCCAAAAAGGAATTGAGAAAATCTCTGAGGGGAGAAGGTGGCCCAGAAAGTGGTGCATCATCTGTAGTCCTAGCCTTGTGCCCGGTCAGGCAGACACAGACAGAGCTGCGCCTTGAGCGGAGACCTGCCTCTGTGGCCACTGGAAACTCACCAGCCCCTGTGGCGTCTGGCCTCAGCAACTGCCAGTCTCCCAGGGGGTAAGTGATACAGTTTGTTCAGTCTGGGGTGGGATGGTGGTGTGAGGTGGTGATGGGGATGGTTGTGGGGGGTAGCAAGAGGGAGGCAGCAAGAGGGGGGCTTGGCACGTCACCATGCACTGCTCCACTGTTAAATCTCGATTGGCAGGCTGACTTTTCCCCAGGAGGAAGTGTAGGGAGGAATCTCACAGTTGCATGGCAATAAAGAGCTGCCTGGTGGGCCTCCTTCTCAGCCAAGAGGCTTCATGGCTCCAAAGTTCCGGAGGGGAGTGTGAGGGGGAGGAGGAAGAAATAAGCTGTTCTACTCAGCACTGATGTGATCACCTTTGCAGAAACTTTCCAGTGGCGACCGTGTTAAAGACAGCGGGCTTTGGGGGAGCCAGCATAGTGAAGAGGATGAAACTGAAATTGAAGGGAGGGGGTCTGGGAAGAGAACTAGGGACTACAGTACTTAGAAAGGAAAGGGATGAGAGGTGAGATTCAATAAAAGAGGGTGTTGGACAAAGCCTGTGAAAAACTCCAGCCTCAACACTTTGAGTCAATGACAGGCCTTACTTTCCTCATACTGTGAAGTGAATTTTATGTTGGTGAGCTTTGATTTCCCCACTAACCTCCAAGTCCCATAAACAAGGGGACTGTGTTTATTGTGACTCACAATGAAATAATTGAGTACTTACTATGTATATGTTGAGCCCTGTGCCAAGTACTAGTAATACAGAAATGAACTAAAAGTCCCTGCTCACCTGAGACTTACAGTCTGATGGGAGGGACAAATACTAGAACCACAACAGCGCATTTACAGCCTAGTTGACTGTTAAGAGTCACTGAGTAGTTCTTGAAAAAATATCTCTGCTTGGGTCCCCACCCTGCAGAGACTCATATTTGATTGATCTTGAAAGAGTTTTATTGGAATGGATTCGAAGGTGATTCAAACATGCAGCTTAGTTTGAGAATCCCTATTTTAAAATATTCGCAGGGTTCCAGGAAACATTATTCCTGTGAAACATCCAGTGATAGTCAAATAATTAAACTTGAGAAATAACTTATTGAGTATATTAGATATTAAAGACTGAGAAGTTCTATAATAAATCTATTTCAACTTAAAGAAGTAAATATATGTTTGCAGGTTGTGAACCTTACTTTGAAGAAAAGTTGAAAAGCACAATGAAACTTAGAACAGACTTGATTGGTCTTTAATAATAAGAAAATGCTTCTTTGAAGAAAACAGTTTAATAGAAACCTGAACAATCTGTGGTCAGGGAATGGGAGAGGCAGTGCTCCTGGCAGAGGGATCATTGTGTGCAAGGGTCCTGCGATAGGGAAAATGTTTTCAGAACAGAAAGAAAGCCTGTGCTCCTGGAATGAAAATGGTACAGTGAAAAAAAGGAAAAGACAAGACTTCTGCCTTCAAGGAATTTATACCATAGGGAAAAACTCACATATTCCAAATAGTCCTTATTACTTTATGGATCTGCGATTTTCCCAAATATAACAGGAAGAAAAGGAAATCAGTGTCAGGAATAATCTTTCACCAGCTGATAGAAAAACCCAGTTTCATGTTTGTCCCTAGGTAACGTACACAGTTTTTTTAAGCAGCAGATATGCTTTCATAAGTATGGTTGGCTTAGGCTAATATTAGCATGAGGTCATGTTTACTGAGCATACAGTCTGGGGAAAAAAGGAGAAGTGACTTGGAGATTGGATCAAGATGCTAAACTGACACACATGCTTGCCACCCTTTTTCTCTCCAAATCCTTCAAAAAGTAAAGTATTTTAAAATAATATCCATTAGCTAGAAAATAAGAGTTCTAAATACCCATTTCCCTCCTTGTTTCCTTCTTAATCCCTAATAACCACTAATCTGTTCTCTATTTTCATATAATTTTGTTATTTTAAGAATGTATCTGTGGATTAAATGTATCTGTGTAGTCTTTTTGGATTGGCTTTTGAACTCAGCATACTTCTCTGGAGATTTATCCAGGTTGTTATGTGTGTCAGTATTTTGTTCCTTTTGATTGCTGTGTAGTATTCCACTGTGAGAATTTACCCAGTTTTTTTTTAATTATTTACCAATTCAAGGACATCTAAGTTGTTTCCAGACTTTGGTCATTATAGTTAAGGCTGCTGTTAACATTTGTTTTCATTTTGCTGGGATAAATACTAAGTAGTGTAATTGGTAGGAAGTATGGTAATTGCATGTTTAGTATTTAAATTGTCAAACTTTTTTCTGAAAATCTGTATTATTGTGCATTTCCACTAGCAGTGTATGAGCGACATCATACTCATTGGTAAAATATTAGATGCATGTTGACAAAAGAAGGTAAGAGAGAAGGATACCTACTATCCCAGTTACTATTCACAATGTAGTAAGAACTAGAATTCACAATAATTCTAGTTAAAGTGATATACAAAAAAAGAAACTATTAGAAAGGAAGGGACAAAATGGCACTTAACTATAAGTTAATAAGGGGGAAAATTCATGAGATATAAGACATTCAACTGGGGGAAAAAACTACTAAGAGTAAAGTAAAGCAACCCACTAAAGATTTTTTAAAAAGTAGTAATAAACCCATAATAGCCAGTAGTAGAATATCTTAAAAAGAAAGTTCACTTATGATGGTAACAAAAACTAAAATATATCTGTCATGAAATTTAACAGGAAGTATAGAAAATTATTAAATTTTCTTATATATGTAAAATTCAGCTTAATTAGGATGATGTGATGAATGGAGAGCTTCACCAAATTAATTTAGGAATATAATAGCCCAATAAAATTAAACTTGACAAGCCAATTCTAAAATTAATTTAGAAAAGAACATGTGCAAATAACAGACATTTTGGATAAGATTTCTATGGAGAGGGACTTGCCCTACCAGATGTTAAAATGTAAAGTTATTATATAGGATTATCACAGGTGTAGACAGATCAGTAAGACAGAGTATGTGAATGCACAAATCTTTCCACTTCTATTTGACAATCCTAGAAAAAACACACACATATTCTGGGATTGTTAACTAGAAGTGGAAAGATTTGTGCATTCACATAGAGACACATATAGGCATACCTTGTTTTATTGCACTTTTTAAAAAATATATATTTTATTGATTTTTCACAGGGTGGAAGGGAGAGGGATAGAGAGCTAAAAACATCGATCTAGCTGCCTCCTGCACACCCCCTACTGGGGATATTCCCGCAACCAAGATACTTGCCCTTGACCGGAATCAAACCTGAGACCTTTCAGTCCACAGGCTGACACTCTATCCACTGAGCCAAACCGGCTTCGGCAACTTTATTGCACTTCTGAGATACTGAATTTTTTTTTTTTACAAATTGAAGGTTTGTAGCATCTTTACACTGAGCAAGCTTATTGACACCAGTTTTCTAAAGGCATTTATTTGCTTCATGTCTCTGTGTCACATTTTGGTAATTCTCCCAGTACTTTGAACTTTTACCATTAGTATTGTATTTGTTATGGTGATCTGTGGTCAGTGATTTTTGATATTGTTGTAATTGTTTTGGGGAACCATGAACTTCAGGCCCAAATAAGACCATGAATTTAAAGTATGTGCATTATGACTGGCCCATGGACTTGTCATTCCTCCATCTCTCTCCCTCTCCTTGGGCCTCCCTATTCTCTAAGTCACAATGTTGAAATTAGGCCAGTTAATAACCCTACAGTGGCCTCTAGTAGTAAGTGTCCAACTAAATGGAAGAGTCACATCTCTGACTTTACATAAAAAGGTAGGAATAATTAAGTTTGTGAGAAAGAGATGTTGAAAGCTGAAGTAAGGCCAAAAGCCAGGCCTATTGCACAAAACAGTTAAACAAGTTTTGAATGCAAAGGAAATGTTCTTGAAGGAAATTAAAAGTACTATTCTAGTGAACACACAAGTGATAAGAAAGCAGAACAGTTATTGCTGATCTGGAGAAAGTTTTATTGGTCTGGATACAAGATCAAACCAGCCACAATATTTCCTTAAACCAGTGGTTGACAAACGACAGCTCTTGAGTCACATGTGGCTCTTTGCCCCCTTGAGTGTGGCTCTTCCACAAAACACCATGACCTATGCAAGTCTATTTTGAGAAGTGGTATTAGAAGTTTTAAGTTTAAAAAATTTGGCTCACAAACAAAATTTCAATAGTTGTACTGTTGGTATTTGTTTCTGTTGACTAATGAGTTTGCCAACCACTGCCTTAAACCAGAGGCTAATCCAGAACAAGGGCCTATCTCTCAATCCTGTGAACCTAAGAGAGGTGAGGAAGCAGCAGATGAAAAGTTTGGAGGTAGCAGAGGTTGTCTCATAAGATTTAAGGAAAAAAGTTGTCTTCATAATATAAAAGGGCATTGTGAAGGAGCAAAGTACAGACATAGAAGCTTCAGCAAGTTATCCAGGCAGTCTAGCTAAAATAATGAAGTTGGCTACACTAAACAACATATTTTAAATGTAGACAAAACCACCTTATATTGGAAGAAGATGCCATCTAGCACTTTCATAGCTAGAGAGGAGAAATCAATGCCTGGCTTCAAAGTGTTGAAGGACAAACTGACTCTCTTGTTAGGGGCGAGCGAATGCACCTATTATCTTTAAGTTGAACCCAATGCTCATTTACCATTCTAAAAATCCTAAGGCCCTTAAGAATTAATGCTAAATCTACTCTCCCTGTTCCCTATACATGGAATAGTGCCCAGATGATAGCACATCTGTTTATAATGTGGTTTACTGAATATTTTAAACTCACTGTTAGGACCTACTGTTCAGAATAAAAGATTCCATGCAAATTACCAGATGTACCGGTTAATAATGTAGGTGTTGTAATCAAAGAAAACATGATAATTTCAAGAGAAACATTAAAAATGCTTTATTCAAAGTAATGTCCATCGATAGCTATACATTTCCCCCATCTTTCAGGTAATTTGTGGATACCGTCCAATAGAATTTTCATTTTGAGGCAAATCATTTAGAGACCCAATTTTCCACTTCTTCATATGTTTTGAAGTGCTGCAGAGGCAGTATGTATGCCATCGAACAAGTGGTAATCTGAAGGAGCAAGGTCTGGTGAATACAGCAGGTGGGTTACTACTGCCCAGGCAAGATCTTTTAATGTGACTTTAACTGGTTTTGAAGTGTATGATGTTGCTTCATTGTGAAACAAAATTATTTTGCCGTTGTTTTCTGGCACATTCTGGTTGTTTCATGATCAAAGTGAAGTTCAAATTGATTATTTGTTGTCAGTAGCAATCAATATTAATGGTTTCACCTGGTTTTAGGAGCTTATAATACACCACATCTTTCTGATCCCACCAAACACAGAGCATTGTCATCTTTCCAAAGCGATGTGGCCTTGCAGTTGATGTTGATGGTTGACCAGGATCAACCCATGCTTTTGTGCATTTGGGATTCTCAAGATAAATCCACTTTTCATTGCTAGTCACAATTTGATGCAAAAAAGACTTTCATGCTGTGAAAGCAACATTTTACTGATGACTTTTCGGTTTTCCATTTGTCTTTCATTTAGTTGATGTGGCACCCATTTTCCTTCCTTTAAAATCTTCCCTATTCCTTGTAAACAATCACAAATTGTTTGCTGAGCAAAATTGAATCTTTCTGCAAGTTGTTTTTGAGTTTGACATGCATCTTCACCCAATAATGCTTGTAATTGTTGGCCTTCAAACTTTTTTCGTTGATCAGGATGTTCCTTGTCTTTCACATCGAAATCATCACTTTTAAAGCATTTAAACCAGCGGTCACAAGTATCTTGAGATAGATCATGTTCACCATAAGCTTCCTGAAGTATACAATAACTTTTTCTTCAAAGTAATGAATTAAAACTTCCCGCAAATGGTCTTTTTTTGGCACAAAATTCGATATTTTTAAGCATAAAAATATCTATGATATTAAAACTTTCAAAAAATTTGACATGAAGTTTTGAAGCTTGCTGTCAATACAACAAAATAGCATAAATATCATATATATATATATATATATATATATATATATATATATATGTGTGTGTGTGTAACTATCTATTAAAAAAAATCCACATTAGTAATACTAGTACACCTGGTATTATTGCTCATTGACGGTGTGCCAGGTTACTCAAAAGCTCTAATAGAGAAGTTCACTAAGATGAAAGTTTTCATGCCTGCTAGCACATCTATTCTACAGCCTATGGATCAAGGAGTAATTTTGATTTTCAAGTCTTATTATTTAAGAAATACATAAAGCTATAGATAATGATTCCTCTGATGGATCTGAAAAAAATAAAATGAAAACCTCTGGAAAGGATTTACCATTCTAGAGGCCATTAAGAGGATTCATGTTTCATGGAAATGGGTCAAAACATCAACATTATAACGAGTTTGGAAGAAGTTGATTCCAACCCTCATGGATGATTTTGATTTGTTCAAGACTTCAGTGGAGGAAGGAATTGCGTATGTGGTGGAAATAGCAAGAGAACTAGAATTACAAGATGTGATTGCATTGCTGCAGTATCATGCTAGAACTTTAACTGATCAGGAGGTGATCATTTTCAACCCACAGGTTGAGAACCGCTAGCAGGGTCACCTAAGATCATTGGAAAACACAGGTATTTACATTATTATTCATAACAGTAGCAAAATTACAGTTATGAAATAGCAACAAAAATAATTTTATGGTTTGGGGTCACCAAAACATGAGGAACTGTATTAAAGGCTCACAGCATTAGAAAGATTGGGAACCACTGATTTAGGAAGTAAGAATACTATACAACTATTAAAAAAAGTGAAGATTAAACACTTTACATGGTTTATTGAGTTGAAAAAAATCTAGTTGTAGGATTAGACATAATAATATTCTTATTAGAGTCCAGACAAAGCTGTGTTTCCATAGGCATATACTTATAGTATATGTGTACATGCATCAAGAAAGGATTTGTAAGGAAATACATGAAACTCATAACAGAAATGAACTTGGTGATTAGGGATGAGACATTGAGGGAAGGGTGAATCTTTTTTTTTTACTTTATTATTCAGATTATTATAATTGTTCCTCTTTTTCCCCCCATAGCTCCCTTCCACCTGGTTTCCACTCCACCCTCTGCTCTTACCGCTCCCCCCTGCCCTGCCACTGTCCTTATCCATAGGTGTATGATTTTTGTCCAATCTCTTTCCACACCCCCACTCCCCTTTCTTCCCTGAGAATTGTCAGTCCACTCCCTTTCTATGCCCCTGATTCTATTATATTCACCAGTTTATTCTGTTCATCAGACTTTTTATTCACTTGATTTTTAGATTCACTTGTTGATAGATATGTATTTGTTGTTCATAATTTTTGTCTTTACCTTTTTCTTCTTCCTCCTCTTAAAGAGTACCTTTCGCCAAGACCGGTTTGGCTCAGTGGATAGAGCATCGGCCTGCGGACTGAAAGGTCCCAGGTTTGATTCCGGTCAAGGGCATGTACCTTAGTTGCAGGCACATCCCCAATGTGGGGCGTGCAGGAGGCAGCTGATCGATGTCTCTCTCTCTCATCAATGTTTCTGACTTTCTATCCCTCTCCCTTCCTCTCTGTAAAAAATCAATAAAATACTGTATATTATAAAAAACAAAACAAAAAAGAATACCTTTCAGCATTTCATATAATACTGGTTTGGTGTGATGAACTCCTTTAGCTTTTTCTTATCTGTGAAGCTCTTTACCTGCCCTTCAATTCTGGATGATAGCTTTACTGGGTAGAGTAATCTTGATTGTAGGTTCTTGCTATTCATCACTTTGAATATTTCTTGCCACTCCCATCTGGCCTGCATCGTTTCTGTTGAGAAATCATCTGACAATCATATGGGTGCCCCCTTTTAGGTAACTATTTTTCTCTCGCTGCTTTTAATATTTTTTGTCTTTTGCTCTTGGCATTTTAATTCTGATGTATCTTGGTGTGGTCCTCTTTGTATTCCTTTTGTTTGGAGTTCTGTGTGCTTCCTGGACTTGTAAGTCTATTTCTTTCACCAGGTGGGGGAAGTTTTTGGTCATTATATCTTCAAATAGGTTTTCAGGATCTTGCTCTTTCTCTTCTTCTGGCACCCCCATAATTCTGATATTGGTACGCTTGAAGTTGTTCCAGAAGCTCCTTATACTATCTTCATATTTTTGGATTCTTTTTTCTTTACCAGTTGGGTGTTTTTTGCCTCTTTGTATTTCAAATCTTTGACTTGATTCTCGGGATCCTCTAGTCTGCTGTTGGATCTCTGTGTTTTATTTTTTATTTCAGTCAGTGTATGCTTAATTTCTAGATGGTCCTTTTTCATATCCTTGAGGGCTCGCTAGAAAATTCTTGAAAAACCTTGTAACTGGTTTTGAACTCTATATCCAGTTGTTTGCTTTCCTCCATTTCTTTCATTTGTGATCTGTTTGTCTCTGCATTTTGGCTGCTTCCCTGAGTTGATAGAGTGGCTTTGTGTGCTAGGTCTCATACAGAACCCAGCCTCCCCAGTTACCTGAAGTAGACATTCTTGGTGCACCCCTTTGTGGGCTGTGTGCACAGTCTGTTGTAGTTAAGCCTTGATAGTTGTTTGTATCACTGGGAGGAATTGACCTCCAGGCCAATTGGCTGTGAAGATCAGCTATACCTACAATGGGAGAACTTCTGTGCTGGAGACACCCTATGAGACAAGACTGGCTTTGGTGCTCACTGAGTCTGCCCCCTGAGTGTGTCCCTATGGCTCTGAGGAGTTGTAATCTGGATGGTCCCACTCTGACCTCTGGGGGTACACTGGCTCTTGGATCTCCAAGGAGGTGCTAATATAGCCTCTGCCTGAGGTCAACCAGCAGGAGGTACAGATAGATCTGCAGATTTCTCTACTTTGTTTGGATTTTGGAGGTATCCAGATGAGGCTCAACTGTGAAGCAATGCAAGCTGCTGTGGGGTCTTGGGCCTTCTTTTGGATGTTCTGGGTCTCATGACTCAGCTGCAGTTTGTTAGGTTAGTTTAGAATTCAAAGAACCAGACCATTCATATGCAAAAGCCTCTGTGCTCAGTTTGGATGGGATAGTCTCAGGGCGGAGCAAACAGCAATGGCTTCCCATCAGCCCTACCCTAAGAAGCCCCTGGTCTCAGTGTCCCGTGGTAATGGCTGCCAGCACCTCTGAGAGAAAGCCACTTTCGAGTGTCACCCACTGCCAGACAGTCCATTTTCTCCCCATATGAGTCTAGGTCCCCAGAGTCTAGCCCAGAACTGGAGTTCAGAGCAGCCAGGAGCTTTTGTCTCCTTCCAAATTGAGAAAGCCAACCACGTACTTAGTTGCTATCTCTCTCTGCGCTCAGGCCTCCCTACCTCTGCCTTCTGCAGCTCCTGTAAGTCTTGGTGTGCTTTTCTCTTTCCTTCTAGTTGTAGAATTTCCACTCAGCCTTCCTTCTTGTGGTTCTGGATGATGTCCATTTTATCTTTTAGTTGTAGTTTTGAAATTGTTGTGTGAGGCAGCAGTTCAGGTGTTTACCTATGCAGCCATCTTGATTTCTCCCACAAAGTGAAATCTTGACATTTTCTTTTAGATAACCCTATACTGTATTGTTTGTGGTTTAAATTTTTTTTCTCTAAATGAATAATATGCAAAAAAAAAAGGCTGTGTTTTACAACATACCTTATTGGTGGAAAGTTTTAAGGTGGTTCACAAGGTGGGAAGAGAGGTGGGGAAGGGCACCATTCAACTAAGATACTCAGAATCACTGGAGCACTTACTGCAGCATCTCAAAATTGGCAAACCCCAAAATGAGACTGCTTCAGGGCACACTCTTAAAAAATAGAAAATAATTTATCCTGTGGATAGAAAACAGATGCTGTACTGCACCTGTTATAGGATACTGTTCTATCCACCCTACAAAGAGCAGCAAAATCAGTTTTAAAGTGTTTTCTACAGAGAAAAGACATATCCTCAGCAAATGAGAGCATCAGGCAGGTTACCCAAGGCAGCGAGGAAAAAATGTGGAACAAAGTTCTGGCAATTCCCCAAAGCATCTGAAGTAGTTCTAGCTGAACTCTGCAAACTATGAAAATTGGTGAGGTGGGACCAAAGGATGGAAGGGCTCTTTGAATTTAAGAAGAAACATCCAGAAACAGTAGTCTTCTTGGCCCTGTTTCCCTGCATTCAGAGGAGCTGCAGGCAGAAAAATCCTGTAGGTTTCACCCTGTTTCCAGGGTTTTAAGCTGAATTCGACAGCTTTCGTGTCCAAGTAGTGATGGCAATGGGCCTGCCACATGGCCCCCAGGATTTGAAGGAGGCTTTTATAAAGAGCTGCTCTTAAAAAGATTTCTAGATATCAACAAACTCTTAAAAACCCCCAGCATGTTGACGAGTGTCAACAAGTGAGAAACAGAAGCATCAGATCTTCTTTCAAACACTGGCTTACGCATAAATTGGGAAAACATCCAGTTATCAAAATAGGCTTGAGGTTTTTTACTGAGACCAGAAATTCTGTGAGATGTTTTTGGGAAATATTAAAATACTGCAGGGGTAAGCCTTCCCTCTAATCAATTAGATAATTGCCTTTTCATTCTGTGGATTTTTCATTGTTTCTTCTTCTTAAAGCAAATAAAATAATTAGCCTTGTCTTAGGATAATTTTGCTGACATTTCCATAATGAAATAATTACTTCAGCCCTGAATTAAATACTGTCCTTCTCTGGGTACAGTAGGCCACCAGCTGTTTTAAATAACCCCTGAGAGGGTCAGGTTAAGGACTCAGTTTATGACCTTATAAATTAACATAAAGAAACCTACTCCATAATGCAACAGACAATCTATTTATAATGCTTAATTAATCTCCTCCAGTCACTAACAGAGCACACTTGTGACCTTTTGTTTCAACTTCACCAAATGTAAGTCTCCGGAGATGAGAGGTGTTAATATGTGAATGCTGATAGAATTTGCTAGCATCGTGGTCAAGTATTAAAGAGCTGACAGTCTGGATAAATTAGCTCCTGATAGCTTACTAATCAAGTGGAAGAAGCAAATGTCAAGTTGGGCAGCACTGATGAAACCCTTCATCAAACCCTGAGCAGCAGAAATACAGAAAGAGGAAAATGGCCATGTCTGACACTGCTGGCCAAACTTTGAATTTCATGCAGACTTGGCAGATGCAGAGAAAATGTCAGAATTGTATCAAAAGATAGCTGTGGGAAGTCATTCTGGGTGGCTGCCTTTAGCTGTTGTTGCTAGTACTCCCAGGCTGCAATTTTCAAACTGTGTGCCGCAACTATTTGCAGCATCTGACTAATCAGGGTCACTGATCTCTTTTACCACATTGTTAAAAAAAAAAAAGACAATAGCCAACACAATAGCTGTCTGGTGTGAATGGATCAAAATTATACCTTTTTTGGGGGTCAGATTTGCAAAAGAGGTATTTTTTTTGGTGTGCTGCAGACTTTTAGTAATTAGTTTATGTGTGCCATGAGCTGAGAAAAGTTGAAAATCACTGTCTTAGAATGATACAAAAAATCCAAAGTGATAACCAATTCAATGCTGTTTTAAGGAAGATACTACACACAGAGTGGAATTATCTAGAAATTCCTCAGAAGCTATAGGGTGTGGGGAGAGCAGTGTTCGCAGACATGGGAACAGGGCCTGGGAAGGAGAAAGGAAATACCTATGCCACTTATACATTTCTGTGGCCCAAAGGGAGCAACAGTGACCTGACCACAGAAATTCTGCCTTGTGGCCTGGCACCTTGGAAGGCTTTGTCAGATTTTAGAACTGTCCAGGGTGTTTCCATATGTCTTTATCAGTCAGGGAACTAGATTTTTTTATGTCTACCACATCCAAGCACCACTGTAAGAGATACAACTGGCTCTGCTGTGAGCCTTAGGCAGGTTCCTTAACCTCATTGCCTCCATTTTCTCATCTGCAAAGTGAGAATCTTAGCAGTACCTATCTCATGAGGTTGTTGTGAAGATTAAACAGAATTAATACATGTAAAGGCTTTAAACAGTGCCTCACATATAGTAGGCACTATGTAAACCTGGACTGTTTTGATGGTAGCATCTCTGTAATATCTTTCTCCTCTGGGCTCTCCTTTCCTGGTGCTGCTATAACAGTCAACTCAGACTGTTATGATCTCTTTCCTCAGTAGCTTCCTAATTAATTTTCTTCTAAATTCATCTCTTCCAATACTTTATACATTGTATTGCCACTGAAATTGTTCAGTCTCAATTTTGTCTTTATCTTATTCAGTGATCTGCAGAGTTCATCAAATAAAGTCCAAACACCTTCATCTTGTTTTCTAGCCTCATCCCACCCTTACCTCCTGACTCTAGTTTCACACTCTTAATTTGACATTTCACTGTACCTTGTTACCATGCTATTTTCTATGCTTTACTCTTCTTCACTTGTCTCGGCATGTTTTTGCTTTTGTATGTGTGCTCATTTTCTCTCCACTTGGAGTTTATCTTCTGCTTCAAATCCTAGCCATCCTTGAAAGACAGGCCCAAATGCCACCTGCACCCTGGGGCTTTTCTGAGCCTGTCATTTCCCCAACCCCTTCTTTTCTGAGCTCCAGTGATCTTTATTACTAGAGGCCCAGTGCATGCACTGGTAGGGTCCCTAGAGGCTGCCAGCCAGGTACTCCCTTCCTTCCCCTGGCTGCCTGCTGCTGTTGAGGCCTCTTTCCCTTCCGCCCCTCATGGAACTCCCAGACAACTCCCGGTCAAGGGGACAATTTGCATACTACACTTTTTTTTTTTTAGTTCTCAACCTTAGTTACTTGTCATTATAGCTATCAATTTATATGTCCTCTATTTAGTATGTTACACATCCCAGCCTCTAAGTACCTTGGAGCCAAGCTCATTCTTTAGTATGTCCTCCTTAGACCTGTACCCAACCCTATGCTATGCACACAGCAGGTCCTCTGCAAATAGGATTGGAATATTAATTGAGAATCCTGGAATGACAGCCTGGCCTTTCTGCGACTTATTCTCAGTTACCTTATTATTCTCTATGTGGAAATATTTCAACTCCACTTGGAATGAATAAAATAGCCCATCAGCAGGAAAACAAAATGCACAACTGATCATCAAACAATGGATTGTTTTTTTTTTTTAAGAAGGAGTAATGAAAAATAATTTGAGATCAATACCTTTATATCTGGTCACTACAGCTGCATTGACACTAAGAGGCTCTTGGAAGCTGACGGTGAGTGATGTGCTGCTGGTTACCATGAGGCAGACATTGGTTGGCACCTCAGGGGCTCCTAGGACAGAAGGAAAAACACAAGGATCTTAACATAACAAATCCTTTTCAATATTCTTGCCTCTTCAAAGGATACCCAGAAATACACACTATGGAAACATTTGTTTGTAGAGCCTAATAGCTTTTGCTTTTGAACATTTTCATTAGAAGTCTCAATGTCCTTTATTTGTTGCCATCTTGGTCATTAAAACATTGTCTGAAGGTGTAAATAATACCAGTTAGGCCTTCCCAAAGTATCCTGGAAACATAGCAGGAGGTTAGCTGGACCAGCGGAGAGGAGGCTAGAAAGTATTAGCAGGAACTATTGTATTTCATTAAGTACTTTTGTGTAAATCATCTCAGGGGAGACTTTTTGTAGTTCTGTTGCGTAGAAAGGGCAAGTAATAGCATTCCCTCTTTTTTTTTTTTGGGGTGAGGAAGCTGCAGCCCAAAGAGATCAAATGACTTGTTCAAGGACCATATAGCTTTGGATGACCAATTCTGGACTCTTCCCAACATGGGATGTTAACTCACCTTGTTCTCATTCTCCTAGTACACCATTGCATTTTACTAGGAAAGAATTCATATGCAAATGTCATGTCTACTAATAGATTTATGATGGGGTTAGGTATTCCTCCTAGGTGTTTTGTGATTTAGAAAATTAAAAATTAGTATCAAGCCTAAAAACATGATTTCTTCTAATATTAATTTGTCCTGAATGAAGCACAATAGCAAGTATATTTGTTAAAACAATGGCTAAATATCTATATCTGGATACACACACACACACACACACACACACACACACACACACATATTTTTAAAGACCAAACGTATCAGCATTGCTTAAGATATTGTTAGTAATAAAAGCAACCTTTCATTCATGTCAGTTATTTGCTTCAAGAGAAAGGATTAGGCCTGGTTTGGGGCTTAGTATTCAGTACTATTACAAAAAACAAGACTTTCACTGCCTTGATCTTTATTACAGCTAAGGTTACTGGAGCAGAGGTAGATAATTCCCACACTAATGAACTAACCTTTTCCTTATATTTAAATTTTCAGTATATTTCTTTTTTGCAGTTTGAATAAGATTTTATTTTGGAATTAAAGTTTAATATTTTACAAGTTTGAGTTTGAATTACATACATATTCTTTTATATCAGAGGCTGCACAAAGCAGTACCTTCCAGTGCTAGTATTATCCAGAAACAAGACTTGTTTAAACTAACAAAAAGAACTGGTAATAGAGAATGGATGTGCAGACAAAAGCATAATTCATGTGTTGATTGACTGTCCTCTGCAGCCTGTATTCACTGAAGGTCAGTTTACATAAGTGCTATATAAAAATGCAGTAGAGAGTTGAAAACAACTTACACTTGAGCCTGAAGCAAAAAATGGACAAATAGGCAAATATTTTTCCACCTCTGCATCCCAAAATATAGTCACTTAGGGCATCAGACCATCCAGGTCATTAGGCATTGGGGTGTAACGGGTGGAAAGTGCTAGATGAGTGTGACATGGTGGAGGAAGGCCAACAGCACTGAAGCCTCATGGCTGTGGCCAGAGAACCTATCAGGAGCCAGAAAATCATGCAAGACAAAGATCCTTTTACAACCTCCCAGAACCCTTGCTCCAAACAGGCTGACAATGGCTACCCATGACCCTATAATGTTATAGAAAAATCAGTAAAGGAAGGTCTAGCTGTTTCAAACCAAGGTTTAGTCCAGTTAAACCTAGAGGTCCTCTGCTTATACTCACTGGCATGTTCGAAGCCTGTTTTCATGCGTCTGTAGAGCCGGTACCTCCACTCCCAAGCTTTTAACTGTTTCTCTTTCTCTGTGTTGTCCAGACTGAATCCTTCATTCTCCACCTGAATAGACAGTTCACTCACCCTCTCCTGGGCTTCCTCCACCAGTGTGTTGAGGTGCATTGCTCGACTTTCCAGGCTGACAACTAAATAGAAAGAAATGGGTGACTCCTTTTTCTTGCTGGGAAAATGCTGTTTACTAGCAAGAGATCTGAGAGTCCATGATTATAGTATTAGAAAAGCTTACAGTTTATATTCAATATTATTCTGTATTAGTTCCAGGTTTTAAAAAAATGCCTGGCGAAGTGGGGTCTATCCATATTTGTTATAACATTTTGTCATGATAAGGTCTAATTAGTGACATTTACAACTAGATTAAACAGTAAATCCATTCATTTAAGATATTCCCATTGCCCTCTGGTCCTCTTGTGACACACATCCCATACAGCTGCTTAGCAGTTAATTAGAATTCCGCTGTCAAGTGCCCATGAACACTGCTTCTCATCCAGATTGCATGTGTTTGCATGCTCTTTGGAGGACAAACACTTAGGAGCTAAAGCTCTGGAGGGCCAGTAAGGCCCTAGGAAAAATCATTGATGAGTCAAGCTACATTCTGCCAGAGTTGTTTGTTCTTTATTTTTTTTAGAACTTGATTCACATTTTTGCTCTTATGACTTTCTGCCCAGTTCATAGACATTTTTGTATGCATATCCTAGTGGCATAATCCTGTTAGCATTGTTCAATTTATTTATTACTAACAAAGTTTTCTGCTGCTGCCACAATAGGTTTAGAGAATTCTGATAGCTGACTTGTGATCAGACATTGATCTTTGATTGTGGTCTGATTGTAGGTATGGTCTCTGGAGGTGCCCAGGCTCAAGAGAGAAAGCTGTCCTAGCTCTTCTTGCTGAGAGAACTTACCCAGCTTGATAGTTCTGTTTTACTCAATGCATGATAGTCTTTATTTGATTCGTATCATGTTGGTGACCCGGTCTGCTCTCAAGTGAGTGAATGTTCACATCCATGATCTTTGACATTCTATGTCAGGCTAGGAGGCTGCTTCTTGTAGTGGCTTTTCCCGCACGTGAGGGTCTGCCTAATTGGTCACTTCTGATCTGGGCATGTAGTAGGGGATCAGATCATGAAACAGATCAGAATCAAGTTTGGCAGTTCAGTTACCCACCCACTGAACACTCTCTGTGACCAAAACAGTATTTTCCCCCAGGTGGGTGGGGAAGAAATCCAACTATTACATTCTTCTAATGAAGGGGGAAAATATGATGAAGATAACTCAAGTGAAAATTTGTTAGGTGTATTTTGAAATGGAAATTAGGTGGTTATATATTCATATTCTCTGTGTTCATAGGCATGTTTGCATTAATTATAGGAAATGAATACTAATTTATTATTGCCCCTGCTCACTATCAGTCTAAATTTATTTACCGATGAGGTCAATGAAAAATGAGTTGGTCCTTTTTTCCTTTTTCTTTCTTCTTTCTTTTTAACATTGCTATTTAGAACACTTGGGACTGTGTTTTGCTGCAGATTTGTCATGGTTAATGAATGTTGCTGTAGCAGTCAATCATGTACTCTAAATACTGTCACGCTTTTTTTTTAAAGCCTCAGTCATGAGCCATGACAGAAAAATAAACAAATAAATATAAAGCTAAAAAACTCTTTCACTGAGCAGCTACCCTGCGCAGAATCCCCCGGGAAGGCTAAAGGAGGCCAGAATAAATGATAATATAAGTGCTGTGGACCTAGGGAAGCAATGATGGGGTATGAACAGGAGGTTCTGGAGAAAAAAAATACACATATACACACGTGGGCGCATACTCCAGTGGAAAAATTGGCAATATTAGTGGCCTCAAGGTGCAATTTCCTGGAGCAGTGAGATTGACAAGTCAGTACTAAATGCTGTTAATTTAACTAACTTCAGATTAATGGTAGAGTCTGCTATGACTGAAGCCCTCAAACACAGTCTCATTATAGCCTTGCTGGGAAGGTCCTAAATATAGGCATTGACAGTTTAAAACAAATTCGTATACATTTGTGTATTTTTAGACATAGGTTAGGCGTCAGAGTTTGTGTCACAGTTTTCAGGTTGATTAATTGACCCAGTAACTGCACCCTCTACCCAGTCCCCCCTCCTCCTTCCACTCCAAATTATAGAGAAAATGGGGGAATTGTCCTTGCTAAGTCATTCAGTGAGCTTTTTATTGTAAGCCTGATGTTTGAATTGCATGCATGCGTCAACACTTGGGTGATAGACACATGATTTATAAAAATAAATTTTTCTAATACTATAAAATCCCCCCTATTAATTTTTATATTCACAACAGTTATTACGGGTGTGAATTCCAGGTGGCATTTCAGATGGACAGCTTCTCTTGAGCTGTGTTTGGCTCCCCTGATATTTTTCCTGCTTTCCCTAGTATAACATGCTTTGTTTCCAGACTTTCCCTCTTCTCCCAGGTTGTAGACATGTTATTTGACTTATAGGGGTAAAGGGATTCTATATCTTCAAGATAAAGCACTTTGCCTTTTCATAGGCTAACAAGGGAGATCCATAGAATTTGGTAACTATGTAAGTTTTCCAAGCTCATCTAGATCCATGTGCTTCTTTCTCAAACTGGGGCACCTAAACCACAGCCTGATGCCCCAGAATGAATAGGATCATTCCTGCATCTTTCTGGATCACCAAATTTCCTGTGTAGGTTTTGATGAAAGCACATTATTTAGATATTAAAATGAATGCTTTTGTTATGAAGGAGAAGGAAAAATTTTCCTCAAAATTGAAGATTTTTTTTAAGGGAAACTTTATAGAAGGCCTCCTCCCCCCACCATCTCAGGCTAAATCTCCAGGTACCCATGGGAATATGCGCACTTGCCTCTGTTGTTAGAGGTAATCCCATGCATGAGTGGGAGAGGCACTGACTGAGCCAGAGGTTTCACCAAGCAAACCCTTATTTTCTCCCTGTGGACTTTTTAATGACTTAATAAAACACTCTCTTTTGAAAGATTTTTTTTTATTGACTACCAAATCAGCTGACTCATAAATTAATCATTTTCTCCCTATTATTAATGACCTATATAACTGCCAACAGAAGCATCTGTTCAGTAGGAGATAACCAACTTAACAAAATGGGTTAATACATTTTAAGCAAAAGTAAGTAAAAATGATAATTATCTTAAACTATGTAGATTTATCTTAAGTACTCCTGTGGTAGGTTAGGCATTTGATCCTTCTGGGAATCGCATTCCTGTTTCTGCCTCCACAGGACGAGAACCTTTGCAACTTCCTTATTTTAAGGCAGTGGTCGGCAAACTCATTAGTCAACAGAGCCAAATATCAACAGTACAGCGATTGAAATATATTTTCAGAGTCAAATTTTTTAAATTTAAACTTCTTCTAAAGCCACTTCTCAGGCCATGGTATTTTGTGGAAGAGCCACACTCAAGGGGCCAAAGAGCCCCATGTGGCTTGAGAGCCCCAGTTTGCCAACTACTGTTAGGGTGAAGAAACTTAGACCTAGGGAGATGGAAACTCAGTGAACTTCCTCTAAACCAAATGGAATGCAAATTAATCTGTTATTTATTTATTGCCATTTTCTAACAGCTACTTGTTTATCATGAGATTGGTGAATTCATTTTGGTTGATTGGTTGACATAGAAACTAGAAGGCTGTGTCTATTTTATGATTGATTTCCCTGCCCATCCATTTCTCTTATTCTTGGATCCATTCTCCCTTTCCTTCCACCATCTGAATATTTCCCTCTTAAGTCCAGAGCTCCTGAATTTGTTTGCAAGCTAGATCCCTTCTCCAGCCAAGCAGGTATCCCTCTGCACTGCATAACCAGCACAATGGAGGGTCTGTGAGTGTGCGGGGAGCAGTCCGGCTGGGGCAGGACCACTTGGAGGCTCTTGAAATAGGCTCCTTGCTATTGTGGTGTTTAATTATCAACAGCATTTCTACTACCTAGTGTTTCTGAGTGGGTATTTGTTATAAGACCTGCCCAGCTAATTAACTACTGGGTAAGAGTAGGGGGGGAGGGGCAGGCATTTGGTGTTCAAAGAATACAATTACGATTATTGTTTAAATCCTGAGATAAATAGTGATCAGACACCATCAGAATCTAAACTATAGATCACTAACTACTCCCTTGCCTTGCTAGTTCTTAATTTCGCCCTTGCCCTGCAATTAGTAAATTTGGGCTTGATTGATAATTGTTAAAAGCTTGAAAATATAATGAGGGTAAAATGTAAAGTAATTTCAGTTTTTTTTTGGGGGGGGTATAAAAGTGAATATATTTTTAATTAAAAATTTTTTCAATTACAATTTATAGTCAATATTATTATATATTAGTTCCAGGTTAAATAATCATGTAACTTACATAGTGGTTCCCCAATATTTCTAGAACCCACCTGCCACCATATATAGTTATTACAATTCTAGAGGTCCAGTGCATGAAATTTGTGTACTTGGTAGGGGTTTGAGGGGGAGGGCAGCATCCCACAGCCTGAGTCCTCTCATAGTCTGGGAGCCCTTGGAGGATGTCTGACTGATGGCTAGGGCCTGCTCCCCATGACTATTTGGTGACTACCAATTTATAGTACTTAATCCCTTCATCTCTTTCACCCATCCTCCCTAAACCCCTCCCATCTGGCAACCATCAGCGTGTCTCTGTATTTGAGTCTGTTTCTGTTTTCTTTATTTTTTTCTCTAGATTTCACATAGTGAAATCATAGGGAATTTGTCTTTCTCTGTCCGACTTAGCATAATAACTCTTAGCAACATTATAGGTTCATCCATGTTGTCACAAATCGTAAAATTTCATCCCCCTTTTTTTTGGCCAAATAATATTCCATTGCATATATGTACCACTTCTTCTATCATGTAATGTTATTTATAGTAATCCAGATATAGAAACAACCCAATTGATCGCTAATTTAATTTTTTAATTGAGACTTTTAGGGAACAACTCATTTGGCTTGCTTAAAAAAAAAGGATACATTTGTCCATTAATAATATGCCATCTTTCAATTTAGCACTAATTTTTCTGTTGTTACTAGCATTTTCCTTGTTTTTATTGTCCTAAGACAGGCATTTAGTCTAGTGCTCAAAGAATCCTTACAACTAGCTTTAGTTGCCTTTTCCTATAGTCCCTTGGCCCTATATGATTTCCTTTGTGAGGAGAAGTCATCAAGGTAGCCTCGTCCTTTTCACTTTTAACATTAACTTAATGAGTTTAATTTTAAAGAGCTTCCTTGTCCTGATCTGGTTAAAAGGCTATAGAGTCCCTATACCACTGTTTCTTATGAATATATGACCCTAACCAGTTATGCCAACATCTGGAGCCCTTGTCTCATCACTAAAAATAGCATAATATTGGCACCCCTCTCATAAATTATGGTAAGTTAGTGATAATTTACAAAAAAGACTCAACTAGAAGAGGCTTGCATTTTATTATTATATCCATTGGTATATGTTATACTTTTTTAGAGGCACATAAAAATACTTGTTTTTATAAAATAGCTTTATGTTCTTACATTAAAAAGAAACCCCTCGATCCAGATAAAAATTTTCTGTTCAGTTACAATTCAGAAATATTTTACATAGTGAGTGGTATCAGTTTCAACCCTATTTATTGTTTCAAAGGATAAAATAAGGTTACTTAGGTATAAACCTTGCATTGTAAGCCTGGGCGAACAAGAATAGATAGTTAATAAAATTTATCTTTGCTGATTGTAAGTGACAACCTTCTAACATCCTCACAGCTGATTTATTTTCAGGTAGGAACATCAAAAGAAAATATAGAGGTAGTCCAATAATTGAACATCTTTAAATTCAAATATTCTCATACCAGAAGTACTCAGTCCATAAGTTTTAATTTACCCATCTTGCTAAGGTTCAGGACTCAAAATTCCCTTTGGCTTTACTTACTTTCAGGTTTTCCCAAGGACTTTGAGAGTGGTTCCAAAAATGTTTTACAGATTTGGAGGTTAAAATTTTCATTTTAATTACCATAGAATTTTCTTCTCTTAGAACTCATTATACCCTGGACATGAGGTCTGGAATGTTTCTCTCTGCTACTTTGTAGTACAATGTGTATTCACAAAGTACATATTATATAGTTTAGGTTGCAAATGTAGTTCTTTAAGAAGCCAGGGCCAATGACACAGAGAGGGACTCCTGCCAAGTATCCCAAGGGGCAAATGGACATTCTCTCTTAAACACACAAACACTTGAACTTATTTAGGAAATACAAAGCATATTAGCCAATAATGTTCAGAGGAAGCTTAGGTATGAAAGACAATAATTACATCTTCTAATGTTTTAGTGCTACCCGATAGAAATATAGTGTGAGCCGTATCCTTTTAAATTTCCTAATAGTGACATTAAAAAAACAAAAAGAAATAGATGAAATTATTCTTAATATATTTTAATTAACTCAGTAGAGTGAAAGTATTATTTCAACATGTAATCAATATAAAATTATTGAGATATAGTCAGTGTAAAATTTTCATTTAGAACACATTTTGGACTGGATACATTTCAAGTACTCAGTAGTTATAGTGGCTAGTAGCTCCTGTGTTGGCTAGTGTAGTTTTGGAATATAAAATTCTATAAACTTTAAAAAGTACTTTTTTATCGAGCAATGTTTTCACAGCACAGACTATACAACAGATGGATTAAATATTCAAATCTAGAAATTCTTGCATTTTTTTTCTTTTAGTGTTATACTACCAATGTTTTTGACCATTTATAATGTGCCAGGAAAATGTTTTAAAGCTATTATTACATTTAATTCTCAACAATCCTAGACAGGTAATGGGGTATTCAGTTTCCAAGAGGGCCTCAAAAAATCTATGTCTCCTGGTATTCATACACTCCTACACTGTACCAGGATTGGTCTATGTGGTCAAGAAGATTAAGGAGAAATGAAAATTGATCACTTTTGAGGTTAAGTTATAAAAGACACTGTTGCTTCCATTTTGGTTTCTCTCTCTCCAATCATTTGCTCTGTGGGAAGCCAGCTGCCATGTCAGAGAGCAGCTTTATGGAAAGGGAGAGACCCATGCAAAAAGGAACACAAGTTTCTTGTCAATAGTCACTCTGAGTAAGCTTGGAAATGGGCCTTCTAGACCAGCATTCTCCAATTGGTATGCGAAAGGTTGGCGACTACTGCTCTAGATCAAGCCTCAAGAGGATAGGAATAATTATGTTGCAGGAAGTAGACTGTGAGTGTGTACATATACACACCCATATGGTCAAAGATATTTTCTAATTTTATATTTTAGTTTGTTATGAGGAGAATATATTCTGTATATATTTAAAAATGAAAAGCAAAAGCATGAAAAGAAAATTTAAGAGCAAACTATAGCTCAGGCTGTGGCCATCTGATATCTAAATAATTATTTGGAAACATTAAGGCAATGATTTCACTGCATATGAAGTGAATTGATCTTTAAGATAAATAATATATTCACACCCTTAACTAGAAGTAGCCTTGGGATTTATTCAATTAAACACATTTATTGAGTGCCTACTGTTTTGCTAGGGATATTGTGATGGATGAGAGAGATAATTTTTGCTCCTGTGGAGTTTACATTTTAATGGAGAGAGAAAATATCAAAACAAAAACAGAGAGAGAGACATAGCATATGATGATAAGTGCTATGCAGAAAATTAAAATAAAGTGACAGTGATTAAATAAAAATGAAAATACAGGGACGTTAGCCTTTGGACTTGGTGGTCAGAGAAAGCTTCTCTTGAAGATGTTATGTTTAAACTGGAATGTTAAGAAGGTGTTGAGCATGTGATGATAAAATTTAAAGCCTTCCAAACATAGGAAATAGCAAATCTGAAGGCCCTCTGGTATGATAGTATGGCACTTTGAAGGGATGGAATGGAATCTGGTGGGGCTGGTGTATCATGGGAGAGGGGTGAGCAGTATGAGATGAGGCTCAAGGAGCAGGTTTGTATGTCAGGGTAAGGATTTAGCCACCTATTTTATTATCTTATTATTTTTGCCTGGAGCAACCAGTTCTGAAGACATGTTTTAATCACTTTTAAATCACTTTCAAAGATTTCTGTGATTTCTAACATTTGCTCCTGGGTTTCTCTTTATTAAATCATATTAGATGCCTGGTGCATGAAACTTGTGCTCTTGGGGGATAGTCCCTCAGCCTGGCCTGCGCCCTCTCACAGTCTGGGGGATGTCTGACTGATGATTTAGGCCCGCTCCCTGCCAAAGCTGGAAGTTGGACATCTTTAAAACTGCTGTACAGGTGGGAGAGGCTCCCACCACTATTGCTGTGCTCGCCAGCTGTGAGACCAGTTTCTGGTTGAGCAGCTTTCCCTGTGGGAGTGTACTGACCACGAGGGGGAAGCTCCTGCATTGAGCTGAATTGGGCTGAACCTGGCTCTCCAACATCTCCCAAGGGGTCCCAAGTTACAAGAGGGTCAGACCAGGCCAAGGGACCCCACCAGTGCACTATTGGGGCCGGGAAGGGACCACAGGAGGGTTCCCGCCCATTTTGCTCAGTCCCAATCAGTTGGACCCCAGCAGCAAGCTAAACTACCAGTCAAAATGTCTGCCTCCTGGTGGTCAGTGCATGACATGTGAGTGGTTGGGCAGCCTTAGCATATCATTAGCATATTACACTTTGGTTGAAGGGATGACTGGACAACGGACATTTAGCATATTAGACGTTTTAGAAGGATATTTAGCCATATAATCCATACCAAGAGATTATATGCTATGTTCTACTTGATCCTATCAAATTTACTCTCCACACATTTTAATGAAATAGATGAAGATATCTTAGGACTCATTCTAGAGATGTGCCTAAGGCTAGTTCTTTACATATTCTTAATGGTTGCAAATCTTTGTCCTTCGAGGGCAGATTTAATTTCAGGAAAACTCTAAATCAAGTCTGGTGAACATGGAGGGTGATGACGTTGGGCAGTGCTGTTTTGGAACAAAAATCAGGTGTGACTTTAAGCAACGAGTCAGATTTTCTCATAAACTGGCTCTGAGGACAAATCCAAACGTGTTCAGAGCAATGGCAGCACTGTTGGAGCAAGTGTGGGGTCTCCCATGAGGACCATGTTGAAGGATAACATTCGTTTGGGTTGTAGACTTTCTGGTGTGTTTGTTTACATAAAGCTGGCCTCATTAGTTTATAGTCACACCTCTTAGACGTGCCCTGAACTAGTCCCAGCACCAGCACGAACCCCCAACTACCGCAGAAACGAGGGGTGCATCCTGACAAGTCGGCCAAAATTGTAACACCGGTGTCTGTGTCCTACTCAAATGACAGCTACTATGCAGTTGCATTTTATGAAGTAACTGAACATAACTCATTCTGGGAGACATTTCCTTGTCCCATTTACAGTATCCAAGAGAGGAGTTCACAAAGCAATGCAGAGAGGGGAGAGGATTTGAAGAGGAGAGAGAATGCTTACTGTAGGAAAGGGTAGAAAGACAGAGTGAGGAGCATTCTACCATTCTTACTTTCATATTATTAAACTGTGTAAAAAGAAAGACAATCAGGCTACATTTACAACCAAATTCTGCAACAGGTACCACAAATATAAATTACTGGAAAAAAAGGTTTTCTCCATATAATTATGAATATCACACACACAGTGTATTTGTCTGTATGTGCTAAAATTTGATACCTGTACTTCCCAGCAGCATATGACAGGGCTTAAAATTACAACAAAAAATTTCTGAATACCTACTATGTGCCAGGTACTGGGATTAAAAGGTGAGACAAAAATCCATGTGAGTGATAGGATTTGCACATGGTAGATATGCCAAAAGATAACACCTGGCTTCATTATGATTAGTTATTTACAGAGCCTACATGATGCCAAATAAATAGCCTCAGAAAGGCTAGGACCTCATTGATGTTTCAGAAATTGCTCTGGAGACTGTTGGACTGTGATTTGAGGGTATGAGTTAGGATAAGGGAGGATTTATGACTAGGGATTTTCTCATGCAGAGACAAGTCTTTCTCAGATACCGCTGTTCAGTTGAACATGAGTAGTCATGGACACTAGGACACTGAATGGATGAATAATCAAAGACACAGGTATCCTGAAGAAGATCTGCACATTAGCTTTCCTAACTCCAGTCCTTTCAGATTCTGTGTCCTGAACTCAGCACACTTGGGATGTTATAATAGTGACTGAAGTTTTCTTTTAAAAGGATTAAGTATTACTTTGTGCTGCTTGCCTAAAGGTAAGACAAACAGAAAAGAGTCACCGAATAAAGATAGTAGAGTCATCTAATAAGCAGGTGGGAGTTCTAAATACATTTAACCAGTGTACAAGTTTGGGTGGCCACTTCTAGGACTTTCCCTGTGGATAAAAAAATGTACATGGTTCAGTTTCAAGCCATATTTATAAAGAACACCTGTCTATAGTTCTGTGATTGAGGCACTAAAGACAAGTTCCTAAACTCTTCTCTATAAAATGGGGAGAATTACAGAGGACTTTCTTCTGAGTTGTGCTGGTTTGATTGGCATAGTAGAAAGAGTACTGGGCTAGTTTTCAGAAGGACACACACAGGGGGAGAAGACAGAAAAGTAACCCTAGTTAAAAACCCTGTACTCTGCTTTGAAATACTTGACAAGCATTAGAAGAAGAACAGATGGAAGATCAGGGAAGGAAGGGATTGAGCATCTATGGTGTGATAACAAGAGTATTAAGCTTTTCCACAAATACCAAAGAACTGAATACTTAAAGACCTGGCTTCAAATCATACCTTCACCACTTAATAGTTTTGTAGCATTGGGTGAACTATTTGACTTATCTTATTCCAGTTTTCTCATTGAAATGGGAGTTAGTTTCCTCATTTTAGCCAGCAAAAACATTTTTTGAAATATGTAAGACACTCTAGGAACTTTATTTTATTGATTTTTTTTTTACAGAGAGGAAGGGAGAGGGATAGAGAGTTAGAAACATCGATCAGCTGCTTTTTGCATACCCCCTACTGGTGTTGTGCCCACAACCGGAATCAAACCTGGGACCCTTCATTCTGCAGGCCAAACCGGTTTAGGCTAGGAACTTCATTTTTTATTTTTCTTCTCTTATACCCTGTCTCTGTAGTTACTGGGGAACAATTTGTAGCAGGTATTTGCTTATTTGATTCTGGCTGGCAAACTGGTTTTTCTCGTGGGCAGTTTCATACTCATGTACAATAGCACTTTATTTTGTATTTGGTATATGAAATGAATTAGAAATTCCTGGAAACAGGCTGTCTTCTTTTATCCTGCCTCTCTCTCACAGGAATGCACCTTAGTGCATAGAACAGTAATTTAGCTCACTCGGAGAGATGTAGGGTCCAATGGCCACAGCTTTCCGTTGATTGGAAAGGCAGTAAATTTGCATAAAGGGACCTCAGGCATTGTTGTTTGGGGTTCAGTTTTTGGTATCCTTGAGTCAGTCATTTAGCCTTTCAGCATAAAAATTCCCTCTTTGAAATAGAGTTAATAACACTATCCTAAAGGGCTAGAGTGAAAAGTGGAGATATATATGTGGAGACTTCATAGATACTCAGACAAGATTTCTTTGCTGTTTTTACACCTGTGAGAGTCTATACCACTATGTCTTTGACTTGTTGGGTGGCCAAGATGACTTAGGTGTCATATTTCCCAGAGGCTAAAACCTGGGTTGATCTCTCACTGTCCTTTCCAACTTTGTGGTTATCATTCTCAAGGGAGTGAGTAAAAAAAAAAAAAACAGGGATCTTTGAACACATTTCTTTTGATTTAACAAGATATTTAGTACTTGGATTCTTTTATAGAGATTTAATTATGCACAAAGAAGCTTGGGGAGAGCTGGGAGTCTTACTAGTTTAATGAAAATGGAGAATTCTTTGTAGCGTCTTAGGTAAGTAGGACTAATATTTCATCCAGCCCAGTGCAAGCAACATCTGAATGAATGGTCTCCTTGTTCCTACAGAATGGGGCTCAGTCTGCATTCTCTATGTTCAGACCCTCTGATTCTTCCTCCACTGCGCTCTCACTGGATCTTCGGGTCAGACGTTATTGCAACATAAACTGGAAGGTAACAAATAAGCCCTTTTGATTTCTTCGATCCTTATTTGCCCATCCCTGCATATTCTCCAGTCCACTAAAAGGAAGCAGCACTTTGATGATGCGCTCTTACTGAAGATGAAGAGCCTCAATCCTGTGGAACCCAAACCCTCACACTCTTTGACATGGATGTGGTGAGCTTAGCGTTTTTTAAATAAAGCGTTTTCTGATACAGGGATCTGTCTCTGGACCTAGTCTTTGGGTGGCAGGGGTTTATGAAATTTAGAGCCAGAGACGTGACCTCTAATTACATATTTGCTTGCTTCTCTTTCAGCCTCTGGGTCTCACCACTTGGAAGTAAGTGAATCAGTATTAGTGAAACTAACAGTTTGATGAGTTTACTTTTTTCTTTTAGGAAACATAAAAACTGTGGCTCAGAGCCATTGTGGTCACTGGGTCGGAGAGTTTGTACCAAGGGGAATGTGAGTGCCTACCCCAGAATGTTGCTGCGAGGATTAAAGGAGTGAATACACATAAAGTGCTCAGAATAGTGCCTGGCACAGGGGTAGGGTTGTGTGATTTTATCCCATCCTCTCCTGGGCAGGGTCTACCATTGGCCCCAGAGCAACTCCCTTTGGCCAGTATCTTCAGTTTGACTCCAGAAAGAAGCCAATCACAAAAGACCACATATTATATGATTCCATTGATATAAAATGCCCAGAATAGGCGAAAGTAGATTGGTTGTCCAGGGCTGGGAGCAATGAGAGGTTAAGGTGATGACAAGTATCACAATTCTGTGTATATACTAAAAATCAGTGAATTGTATGGCATGTGAATTATATTTGAATAAAGCCATTAAGAAATACATCCAGAATTCCACCCCTGCTTACCATCAGTGTCATTAGTTTTAGTGTTCCAGTTGTTTGACTAGCATGCTAAACTCCTAACTGCTCTTCACAATTACCTCAACATTGTCTATTCTCCACAGAGCACTGTACTGACCTTTGAAAATGTAAAGCAGACTGTATCATTCAATTGCCCCATTGTCTCTTCATCACACAATCAAAGTGAAGTATCTCACCATGGCCTGAATGATCTAGTTCTGGTGACTTCTTCCTCAGCAATCCACCTCTCCTATGCTCATTTTCGCTTTAGCCACATCAGCCTTCTTGTTCTTCAAATATGGCAATCTCATTCCTGCCTGACTCTGCATCTTCTATTTGACATTCAGTCTACCTGGAATTTGACCCCTCACTTCATTTTTTGATGTTGTCCAGGACTAGGCTCAAATGTCATTCTATCAGAGAAGCTTTTCTTGACCAACCTTATTTAAAATAGTTCCCACTCCATCAACCTTTAGCTACTCATTCATTTTATTTTCTTCATGGTATTTATCACTGAGTTTATTTTTTAATTGCTTATTAGAAGTCCCCCTGTACTAATTATGGAAGTTCTATGAGAATAAAGATTTTTGTCTTTCTCACCACTGCAATCTTAGTATCTAGAACAGTGCCGTCCTTGGTGTGTTGAGTGAAGCCAGCATACTGATTATGAACATAAAGACAGTATCATACACATACTCTTTTTCTATGCATATTTCCTGTTCTACAATAGCCTTACTTGGAGTATTTCACATTTAATTATAGTTTTAGGAGGATGATTCCTTGAGTTTCTTTTTCAATATCATTCAGTGTATTCTATTTAGAATGTAATCTGATGCCTAGACTAATCAATAGTTGCATGCAAGTCTATAAAAACATGGAAAGTATTTCAGAACCTATGCTTAGTCAATCATTCGTACTCCAAAGGTCAGCAATGGCTATTGCAGTGGGGTCTAGTCTTAAAAGAACATGTTGTAGCCGAAACCGGTTTGGCTCAGTGGATAGATAATTGGCCTTCGGACTGAAGGGTTCCAGGTTCGATTCCGGTCAAGGGCATGTACATTGATTTTGGGCACATCCCCAGTGGGGGCTGTGCAGGAGGCGACTTATCTATGTCTCTCTCTCATCATGTTTCTAGCTTTCTATCCCTCTCCCTTCCTCTCTGTGAAAGATCAATAAAATATATTTAAAAAATAAATAACTAAATAAAAAAGAACATGTTGTAATATTCAGGTACTTACAGTGTGGACTTTCTCTAGCTCCTGTCCTCAGGAGAATCCTAGCAATGGGCACATTGTTGGTCATGATGGCAATATCCAGAGGCGTCAACCCCTCACTGTTAGGAGTATTGAGATCTAGTTCTTCTGCTGTGTACTGATACAGAAGGATCTGCACAGTATCCATGTCCTGCTGTTCGACTGCTTCAAACATGGCTTCGTTGCCCTGTAAGTTCTAAAGAAGAACAAAAGCAGGTTAATACAATTTCATAGCCTAGTGTATCTTAGTAGCTTAACTGTCTTGAATTTTGGGACTGCTTCAGTAACTGCATTCTCACTTATAAGTTATATAATTTTAATTTATCCCAAGGTCTCCAATGTTAACACTGTATTGGATCTTCCTTCCATCATTTCTTAGGGACACTGAACAGACATGTACATTTAGATGCACTGATGCAATACAGTAGAGCATGGATAGTCTACAGCTAAGAGCAAACATCAGCTTTCTCAACCCAGTCTTCAGTGGAACACTTGTTTGATAGACCCTTAAAAAGTATTCTATGAAAAAAGGAGCATGTGGTCAAATAAATTTGGTAAACATTGGATTAAGCCAAGTTACCCCATTATTTTACTCTAAGACCTCTCAGGGCCTTTAATAATTTTAACATGACTCCCCAGTAGGTAGGAAATATGACATGTTTCAGTATTTGTTCATAGAATGTATTTTTAATTGCATTTGTTTGAACTGCTCCTGGAATAATGTTATACAGAATCCAGTTTGGGAAATGCTGGCAGCGAGCACATAGCAATGGTAGTTTAAATTGTGACTAGCTTGGAATTGAGAATACACTTTCTCTGTCTCAATCTCAGCACCTCTCTTTCTACCCTATATCTCTACTATTGTTCAGACCATCATCATCCCTTGCGTGGACCATGGTAATAACCTGCCTGTTGCAGTCTTAGTCTCCTCCAGCCCATCACTGATACAAGAGTAGTAATCTTTCTAAAATTTACAGGACATGTTCCTTCCCTGTTTATGATCTCTAATAGCTCCACACTGCCTGCAGGCTGGTTCCCCAACTTAGACACTACTTTGTACTACCCTCTACTCTTTCTCAACCCATAGCTCCAACCACTGAACAACTGGCATTTCTTATCCCTCAGGGGAGGGTGGCTCAAAATAAGAGGTATCCAAGGAGGGTTTCCAGGGCTGGTTGGCAAACTGTTTTGGAACCACAGAGAACCAAAAATTTAATACAATACCCATAACAACAACATGGTTCCTTTGAAAAGTTCTTTCAGATACATATTTCTATAGCTCATGGGAGAAGAGCGACCCATTCACATTTACATATCTATTTGGCATCTTTTCCAAGAGTAGCTTGGTCTTTAAAATACTGAAATATCATTGGTCTTAACCTAGCATAGGAGTCATGTAATTAAAATGTGTAAGGACTAAGTATTGAGATTGGCAGGTTTTATTTTTAGTCTCAAAAAATGATTCTCCCTATCAGAGGCTGCAGATCTGCTTAGCTGAGTACATAACACATGACTGAAGAAAATACAAAGTGATTATGCAAATTCTCGTTTTGACAGTGGGTGCCCAGGGAATATAATTATTTTGCATGCAGTTCTCAGGACTATCTGCTGAATGGAAAAGGGTTTTGTCAACAATCTACCAAACTGAAGAGCCTCTGAGACTTAGGCCATAACCAAGCCCTCCCAGATGAGTTTGAAATGGGAAAACAAATGAGTACAAAGTTAAAATGCTGTCCTGTCCACAGTTGTGCATTTGTGATTCTTAGTATGTCTCATTTCTCATGTGCCATATTTGCTCTCACTCTTAAGTCATTTCCTCCCCCATGCTTTTGCTGGCAAACTCTAGTATGCTTCTCTCTGGAAAGGCTAGGACTCATTTCTGTTTTAAACTCAAACAAATGGTGCCATTACCCCCTGCAGAAATACCCTTGCTGAGCATGTTAATGTTTTGCCCTCAGCTTTTACTGAGGACCAATATAAGAAACTACTACATGAGAATGTTTGTAACATCACCAATACTATTTTTTATTCTCCATTACATAATTCACCATGACAGTTATAAAGGCCAGAGAATTTAGCAACAGAAAAATATTAAAGTCTCCTTATAGACTAATTTACTTTTAGCTATCAGCTAATGAGATGCTATAACCATTGTTTCCCTTCTGCTATGACTGTATAGGTATTCAGAGATAAATGTAATGATAAAGTTTAGGTACTATATTTGCCTAGATTTTTGGTATATCTCTTTCTCTTTCCATCCCCACCAGTTTCTTTTTCTATTTCCTTTCACCTTCACTTCTGCTCTCCATCTTTCTTTCTCTTTATTTTCTCACTGTCTCCCTCTATCTCTTTCTGTCTTTATTTCCCATTATGTAATGCATATACATTTTTTTTTGCTTGAATTCTGTCTCGAATGCCATTGGAAAACATAGAGTATACATTATAAATAAATAAAATTGTTTATTGATCATTCAATATTTAAATGAGTAATAAAGCTATTTAATCTCATACTCCTGTTTGCTGCTTTTGGTATGTTAGAGAATGGAAAAGGGGGAAAATTAAGAAAGAGAAAGGGGAAATCTCACAGTAACTCATACTTCAGCTAACAACATAGATATGTGCAGTTCCTGTCTTATCTGATACCCAGCATCTCTAACATTGCAAACATGAAGTTCTGAGGTAAATGTGGATCATATTAACATTCCCTGAAATCTAGACACAACTGCATAAAACAAACCGAGGCAAGAATATAAAGAGTTTTCTTACCACAGAGGTCTTTCTGAGACTTAGCCGGTCAGTCCTTGCTCTAAAGTAGGCCTCATCGAACGAAGAGTGGCTTCCCTTCAGTTTCTCAGAGAGGTTCCTGTACAGGCGTTTGGCAGCATTGGGAGATGATGGGGCACTATGTTTTTTTGACTGAGAAAGATGTAAACTCTGCATTTGTTGGGTCATTTTCATATGACAGTTCCTAAGAGGAAGAAAAGGTAGTGTATCATTTATACAATATAATTATAAATTAACACAGAATTTTATCTTCTCTAGTAACCATCTGGAATCCTAATAAAACATTATAGCTGGAAGAGACCTTCAAAGTCATCAAACCAGCCTTCATGTTATAGGTGAGAAAGCTGAATCTCAGGGTAAGGAAAAAGCTTATTTATGGCCACATAGCTAATTACTGGCAGAAAGGAAATGATCTCCATTTACTATGTGAACATCTACATACAAACATATACATGACATGAGCCTCTGCTTCACATCTTTTTGTCTCTATCTCATTTGGAGGAAGCATCTCAATTCTATAACCCAGGGAGTCTGTTCAATTCTTCTTAGGTATATGTAATTAGTTTCGTTCTGCTTACCTCCTCCTAGATGCTGCTCTCTGTTGGCTGTATAAGAAAATGTGGAATTCCCTGCAGAGTCCCCTTCTCTTGAGGTTGTATTTATGCCTGTTTTTTTGAGATCTGGTGAACAAACTCAGTGCCTAGAGGTTTGGGGGATTTATCCTTAAGCTGGTCCCTGCTCCCCAGGCACTATTCACTACCAGCATTTTCTAAGTAGTACTTGACTGCTATTCTACAAATCTCTACACAGGTCCCAATGTCGTACTTGAAGTCAGTTTCCAGGTGAGCCAAGCCTTTTCAAAAGCCAGCCACCATTATGTTGGATACTACTATTGAAATATCTGCTACCAAGGCTAAGGCTGCTGGCATGCATACACATATTGGATGAACACAAAAATAAATGAAATTACTAGTTCAAGGCAGTAATATGAAAAGTGTCCTCACCCCTGATGCAGTCTTTGGTACATTGGACCCAGGTCTATCTAGAGCATGCTGCTGTATTCCTACTACCTCCCTTAAAATCACCAGTCCTTGAATTTTTATAGCTTTATGGATCCAATGATATAATAACATGTATCTTTTATTGAACTGTTCACAGGACTGACAATTTCCCAATTTCTACAGGATGAAATCTAAATTCTTTAACCTCATATATACTGCTTCTCTCTCAAGCATCATCTCCTACTATACCTCTACATTTTATACTTCAGTCTTTCTGACTTCTTGGAGTTTCCTAAATAGTTTAAACTTTTTCCTGCTTCTGGGTCTTTGTATGCACTACTTTGTACATATTGGAATTCCATATCTGTCTTTATAACCTAAGAAACAACAGCTGATTCGTAAAGTCTGTGCTCAAATGGTCTCTCACATCCCCAGACAAAAACTATGTAATTCTTTACTCATTCACTTAGTATATGCTTGTTAAAACAAATATTTTCTTGTATCACAACTGTCTTTTGTTTTTTGGCTGTTCCTGACTAGTCTATATGCATCTCAAGATAAGCACTGCCAAATATCCATAGCATCTAAAATGTGCCTTCTTCAGGGTAAAAACAACATAATACATATTAGGATATGATTTATTACTCTTCCACGTACTATATGAACTTGGGCAAGTTACTTAACATGTTTGAATCTCATTTTTATCATTTATAAAATAGGGATAATAACATCCACATATTTTAGTTGTGAGGATTTGATGAGATAATGCATGTAAAGAGTTTAAAGTATAGGGTAGTTCATGGCAGCTTTTATTTTTGTTATAGAAGATAACAGATACCTTAGAATAAATGAAGGCACATATGAAACTGTTACATATCAAGGGGATACTCAGAAAACTAATTTCTTCCTCATGCCTCTGAATTGGGTTCCATGTCTACTAGCACCAATTAACCTTAACTTACACTTTCACAAATGGAGGTCTATCTTCGGTACATTGTTAAATGTCTTCAGGCACTTTTTATTTTTTATTTTATTATTTTTGATTAATGTGTTATATGTGTACATAGCTTCCCATTGCCCCCCCCATTCCCTAACTCCCATGCATGCCCTACTCCCCCTCACCCCAGTGTCTTGTGTCCATTAGTGCTTATATGCATGCATACAAGTCCTTCAGTTGATCTCTTATTTACCCCCCCCTCTCCCTAACCTTCCCACTTTGACAATCGTTTTGGTAAATGGGATTGCTTTTTAGTCTCTTTCTGTAATTTCACTATTAGTGTATAGAAATGACATAAATTTCTGGGCCTTAATTTTGTATCCTGCTACATTGCCAAATTCATTTGTTAAGTCTATTAGTTTTTTGATGGAGTCTTTTGGTTTTTTTATGTATAGTATCATGTCATCTGCAAATAAGGACAGCTTTACTTCTTTTTCAATTTGGATGCCTTTTATTTCTTATTATCTAATTGCAATGGCTAATACTTCCAGAACTATCTCAAACAAGAGTAGTGAGAGTGGGCATCCCTGCCTTGTTCCTGTTCTTAGGGGAAATGCTTTTAGTTTTCGCTCATTGAGTATGATGTTAGCTGTGGGTTTATCATATATGGCTTTTATTATGTTGAGAGTTTTTATCAAGAAAAGGTGTTGGATTTTGTCAAATGCTTTTTCTGCATCAATTGATATTACTATGGGATTTTTATTTCTGAATTTGTTTATGTGATGTATCATGTTTTTGTGTATATTGTACCATCCTTGCATTCCTGGGATAAATCCTACTTGGTCATGGTGTATGATCTTTCTGAAGTACTGCTGGATCCAATTTGCTAGAATTCTGTTGAGGATTTTGGCATCTATGATCATGAGGGATATTGGCCTGCAATTTTCTTTCATTGTATTGTCTTTATCTGGTTTTGGTATTAGGGTGATGCTGGCTTTATAGAAGGTGCTTGGAAGTGTCCCTTAGTCTTAATTTTTTTGGAATAGTCTGAAGAGGATAGGTTTTAATTCTTCCTTGAATGTTTGATAAAACTCCCATGTAACTGTCTGGCCTGGGCTTTTGTTTACTGGAAGCTTTTTGATGATTCCTTCAATTTCTTCTGTAGTTATTGGTCTGTTGAGATGTTCAGATTCTCTTGATTGTGTTCTGAAAGGTTATATTTTTCTAGGAATATGTCCATTTCCTCCAGGTTGTCCAGTTTGTTGGAAAAGAGTTGTTCATAGTATTTTTTTAACAATCCTTTGTATTTCGGTGGGGTCTGTTATTTCACCTCTTTCATTTTTTATTTTATTTGAATACTCTCTGCTTCTTGGTGAGCCTAGCTACAGGTTCATCAATCTTGTTTATTCTTTCAAAGAACCACCTCTTGGTTTTGTTGATCTTTTGTATTGTTTCTCTTATCTCTATGTCATTTATCTCTGCTCTGATCTTTACTATTTCCTTCTGTTTACATTGGGATTTTCTTGTTGCTTTCTTTCTAACTTTTTGAGTTGTAGGGTTAGGTAGTTTATTACCATTGTTTGTTTTTTTGCAGTAGGCTTCTACAGCTATGAACTTCCCTCTCAAGACTGCTTTCACTGTGTTCCATAGATTTTGGATTGTTGTGTTTTCATTCATTATCATTTGTTGCCATGATGTTTTTTATTTCTCCCTTGATCACTCTGGTAACCCAATCATTGTTTAGTCTCCATGTGTTTGATTTTCAGTTTTATGCTTTGTGATCTGAGAAGATGCTTGATATGATTTCTATCTTCTTGAATTTGAAGAGACTTTGCCTATGATCCAACATATGGTCTATCTTTGAAAATGACCCATGTGCACTTGAGAAGAATGTATTTTCTGTGGCTTTAGGGTGAAATTTTCTGTAGATGCCAATTCCATCTAATCTAGTGAGTAATTTAGGATTGATGATGATTCTTTGTCCAATGGTGATAGACAACAATACAATCATAGTAGGAGACTTTAATACCCCACTATCTCTCTTTTGATATCTTCCAGTTTTTATTTTTATGTATTTGGGTGCTCCTATATTGGGAACATATATGTTTTCCAGAGTTATTTCTTCTTGTTTGATTGCTCCCTTTAGTATTATGAAGTGGCCTTTCTTATCTTCTTCCCTTTGAGATCTAATTTGTCAGATAAAAATATTGCTACCCCAGCTTTTTTTTCCATTTCCATTTGCCTGAAAAACTGTTTTCTATCCCTTCACCTTCAGTCTGTCTTCTAGCTCACTGAGGCGGTCCTCTGCTTCTTCTAGTCTACTTCTGATGCTTTCTATTGAGTTCTTTATAGCAGCAATGTCATTTTTCATTTCTTCTTGGTTCTTCTTCATTTCCTCTTGGTTCTTACTCATATTGTCCAATTTGTCTTCCATTCTTTTCAGCCACCTTATGACCATTTCTCTGAATTCTTTCTCTGGCAGGTTGCTTGCCTTCATTTTGTTTACTTCCTTTTCTGGTGATGCCTGCTTTTCTTTGTCTGCCCATGGTCTCTCTTCTCTGGGTGTTTGTTTATGTAGTTCTCTCTCTTTATCCCAGGCGAAATCTGACCTTTCCGTGTGGAGCTTCTCTGAATCCGAGTGTTTGCACCAATTTAGACACATTTTATGTCTTGCTTGAATTTCCTCCAACACAAAAAGGCTTTCTAGTGCCTTCTAAGGTCTAACCTGGTCAGACCTATTCAGAATTAGTCATGCCCAGTCTTACCTAATAGTCTCATTTAAATTTGGGAGGATGATGTAAAGACTGTCTGTAGTGTGTATATATGTATGAATGTGTTTTCATAAATCTTTAATCTTTTAATTTACACAAAAGCAAAAATTGAAAGATTAGGTTATTTGACATCTTATTCCATTTACAAGTCCTTTACTTTAGATTTAATAGCAACTATATTGATTCCTCTGTATCTTTTTAGTCCTACAAAAATTCTAGATTGAAATGCAAGCTGGCTCCCAAGGGGATTGCCTTAAACTCTGTGTGTAACCTTTCCCTTCCAAATTAATGCACCAGTTAGTGCCATCTGTCTTGTGTACATCGTTATCATTCCCAAAATAATTCTACATTTTTTTGTATCTGACACAGTGCCCAGGAGTCCAGTAAATAAGTTCTTTTCGATTGATCAGATTCCAGCTACTTTCTCTACAACTGATGACACCTACCCACTGGCCCCTTTTGTCTTTGCTCATGTCCCATCTGTTCTTTTTAGTCAAAATAGATTTACTTTCTCTGTCTCTTCGACTTCCTTATCATATTCTCCAGCTGTCCCTTCCTTCCAGGCTATCCTTCAGCATATTTTTATTCTTCTAGATGTTATCTGTTATTATATATTTTTCTTCCTCTAAATTTAAAATTTTGTCTGGTTAGAAATACTGAGAGAGACAACTTCCTATTATTTGTTCTCATAAACTTGCATGCCTCTTTTAACTAACTGTGCTCTTAAATTTTTACCCTTATGGAAAAGAACAAGCATTTGAGAAGCATTATAGCTTTGGTTTTGATTATTTGGCAGACCCAAAAGTGAATCCTGATATTGTTATCTATAATCTATGTTACTCTGGTCAGTCATATAAAAATGTAAGTTATTTGAGTTTGTTTAATCACAGTAGCCACTCAATAAATAATAGCAATTATTAAAGTTACCTCAAATCTTCCCCAAAACAGACATCAAATTATATTGCAACAATTTAAATAGCGTTGTTTTAAACATTGTTTTGAAATCTGACTTTATATATTTATTATACTATTTAGTTTTTATAAGTTTATATATTTTAATATGTATTTTTAGTAATTTATAATAAAATAAGAAGAGCAAGTAAAACTTCAAACTATTAAAGGGATGAGAGATTAAAGATCAAAATTTTAAAACAAAGAAGTGATATAATAAATACACATATAAAGTAAAGTAGTATGGTTAAGATTAAATATACCTGTGAGCACAATACATTCACATGGTTTACTTTTTCTAATAAAAGTGGAAATTGTCAATTGAGATTTTTAAAAAGCCATTTACAAGCTGTACACCTAAATAAACATTTCACAGAAAGATGATAAGTAGAATAGTATGACAGTAGAAATAGCAAACTAAGGACCTCTAAAAATTCTCTCCTCCACAAAAGCAATGAGAACATTACTAAAATTGGTCAATTAACTTTTTCAGAACCATAGAAATTAACCAAAAATTTGCAGCAATCCAGGATGTGTTTAGTCAAGAAGAGTGGATAAATTCAGTAAGAATAGTAAGCTTAATGGCATTTTTATCTTACTTAATTTCCATATTCCCCATTTCTGTGGTGGCCCTGAAGACCAACAGCCTATATTCATGGTAAAACAAAACAAAAATTTAAAAAAGTAGCCTGACAACCACTGGTGGTGCAGAATGGTGATGGAGTTCCTTTAAAACCCCATTTTCAGAGAACTGTCATTATTTGACCTGTTTAGTGGTTCCTTGGAAGAGCCCACTCACAAGTCTTTTATTTGCCCTCACTTTGAGCTTACCAAGTGCAAATAACCTTTTCCTCTGGGTATCTGTAAAAAACAAACATCAGCAACTGTTTAACGTCACAGCTGCCTGAGGTAGTGGATAAGAGTGGTGCAAACAATAGACTAACCGAAAAGCTTAAATGTAATGTACATGAAATACTTTGTAAAGCTCTGACACATTCCTGGGGCTCTATCAGACCTCGCATATGCCCAGGGTTGGGAGCATTCCCATGAAATACCTGAGAAGGTTCTAAGCTCTCATATCTGTCTGACTTTGAGACTATGTACACGCAGGAAGTGAAGATTAAGGCAGAGCTGTCGACTACCTATGAAGGTGTGCCCACAAATGCACACAGAGCCCCTCTGCAATGACTGGGAAACTTAGTAGTTCCAGGCACTTTAATATTTTTGTTCAATCATTAGCTGACCACTAAACTAACCAAGAGAGACTTAGTAGCCACATATGACAATAAATACAGAGTTTTACAGACACAGTTCTAAAAAAAAAAAATCACTAAACAATAAACCTTGAAGAAAGGGGATAATCTGATTTCTAGAGTTGCTGTGTTTTGTTATTTAAGATGTGTTTTCAACAAAGTAAGGCATGTGAAGAAATAAAACTATTTTCCATTCACAGAAAGGAAAGCAGTCACTAAGCAAGGCCAGATGCTGGATTTATTAAACAAAAAATTTTTAAGTTTCACATTTTAAATATTTTCAAGGACCTAAAGAACCATGTCTAAAGAAATCAAGGAAATTATGAGAATGATATCTCATGTTCTATAGAAAGATGTTTTTCTTCTAAAGAGAAAGGGACAAATATGTTGAATGAAGGTGAGCTGGTCTCTGCAACATGACTATAGGATCAGACTTTAGAATATAATTAGCTAAGGAAAGAGATATTCTATGGGAAAATTATTTCTAGTTTTATATTTTCTTTGTTTGCATCTTAAAGCTCTGGGAATTAAAAAAAATTTATTAACAAAGCTCTTGTTAAATGTTACAGCCTGCCAAATATTTAAAGAAGAAATAATACCAATTCTACACAAAACTCTTCAAAAAATTTGGCTTTATTTTGAGGCTACCATTGCCCTGATAGCAAAATAAAAGAAAAAAGAACATTTCAAGAAAAAGCTATTACTCAATGTCTCTCATGAACAGAGGGAAAAAATCTCAATAAAACATAAGCAAATAAAATCTAGCATACACAAAAAGGATAAAATGTTATGATCAGACATAGTTTATTCCAGGAAAGCAAGGTTGGTTTAATATTCAAACATCCATTGATGTAATCACTACATTAACACAGTAACAGAAAAAATTATGGATATCTTAACGGTGATTGCATTGAATCTATAAATGAAATCAAGGAAATTATGAGAATGATATCTCACGTTCTATAGAAAGATGTTTTTCTTCTAAAGAGAAAGGAACAAATATGTTGAATGAAGGTGAGCTGGTCTCTGCAACATGACTATAGGATCAGACTTTAGGATATAATTAGCCAATCATGATTTAAAAAAAAACTTTCAGAAATAAAAGGTCTTCCTGATAAAGGAAATCTACAAACAAGTTATAGTTAACACTATATTTAATGATTAAAGGTCAAATACTTCCTTTAGGGTCAGATTCAAGGCCAAAATGCCTACTCATACCTTTTATATTGTACTGGGTAGTTAGCTAGTGAAATAAGGCAAGCAAAATAAAGGAGTATAGATTGGAAAGAAAGAAGCAAGAGAGTCTTCATTTGTAGGTAATAGGAAAGTTTTGTAGAATAATTTAAATCTTCTTAGGAATAAGTACAACAAAATATATGCAAACCACATATACTTTAATTTCACTCATTAATGCCATATAATTTTAAGAATACCTAAATAAATGGAGAGATATACCTTGTTCATGCATTGGATAAGAAGAATTAGTAGTAGTATTACTGAAAGAAGAATTCAAATCATGCATCAGACTATTCTAAAAAATTCAAGAGGAAGGCACACTTCCAAGCTTTTTCTATGAAGCCAACATTACCCTAATCCCAAAACCAGATGACACCAGAAAGACAATTACAGACCAATATGCCTGATAAACATAGATGCTGAAATCCTCAACAAAATTCTAGCAAATCAGATCCAGCATTACATTAGAAATATCATACACCATGACCAAGAGAGATTTATTCTGGGGAATGCAAGGCTGATATAATATCCTCAAATCAATAAATGTGATACATCACATCAATTGATGCAGAAAAAGCACTTGACAAAATCTAATACCCAGTCCTGATAAAATCTCTCAGCAAAATGGGAATAGAGGGATCATACTTCAACATAATAAAAGCCTTATATGACAAACCTACAACCAACATCGTACTCAATGGGCAAAAACTAAAACTATTTCCCCTAAGAACAGGAACAAGGCAGGGATGCCCATTTTTACCACTCCTGTTCAACATAGTCCTGGAAGTGCTAGCCATAGTGATCAGACTAGAAGAAAAAAATAAAGCATCTAAACTAGAAAAAAAGTAAAACTGCCATTATTTGCAGGTGACATGATGTTGTACATAGAAAATCCTAAAGACTCCATCAAAAAACACAAGACTTAATAATTTTGGCAATGTAGCAGGATACAAAATTAACACCCAGAGATCTATGCCTTTTTTATAGACCTTAATGAACTCACAGAGAAACTAAAAAAATATATCATTTAACATTGCACCAAAAAAAAAAAAATTAAGATAATTAGGAATAAACTTAACTGAGGAGGTAAAAGACCTGTAATTGGAAAACTACTGGACATGCAAAATAAGAGAGAGGAAGGCATAAACAAATGAAAGACTGTATTGTGTTCATGGCTTGGTACAATCAAAAGCATTCAAATGTCCATACTACCCAAAGCCATTTATAGATTCAGTGCAATCACCGTTAAAATACCAATGGCATATTTCACAGACCTAGAACAAACTCTCCAAAAATTTATATGGGATAATAAACAACGACAGCAATCCTGAGGGAAAGAAGAACAAAGTTGGAGGGATCACAATAACATATTAAGCTATGTTATAAAGCTACTGTTCTCAGAACTGCCTGGTACTGGCACAAAAACACATAAAGAGCAATGGAACACAACAGAGAACTCAGAAATTGACCCAAACCATTAAGCTCAATTAATATTTGACAAAGGAGATAAGAGCATACAATGGAGTCAAGACAGTCTCTTTAATAAATTGTGTTGGGAAAATTGGACAGATACATGCAAAAAAATGAAACTTACACCATACAAAAAAACCTCAAAATAGATAAAGGAGTTAAATATAAGACGGGAAACCATAAAAATCTTATAAGAATCCATAGGCAGCAAAATATCAGACATATGTATAGCAATATCTTTTTTTTACTGAATCAGCTCCTAGGACAATAGAAACTAAGGACAAAATAAACAAATGAGACTACATCAAAATAAAAAGCTTCTGCACAGCAAAAGAAACCAACAAAACAACAAGAAAGCCCACTGCATGGGAAAACACATTTGCTAATGTTATCTCTGATAAGGGTTTAATCTCCAATATTTACAGGGAGCTCAGACAATTTAAACAATCTAATCAAAATATGGGCAAAGGACGTAAATAGATACTTACCAAAAGAGAACATACAGAAGGCCAAGAGACACATGAAAATATGCTCACATTCAATAATCATCTGAGAGATGCAAATCAAAACATCAAGAGGTACCATCTTACACCGATCAGAATGGCTATCATCAACAAAAGACAAGTGCTGGTGAGGATGTGGAGAAAAAAGGAATCCTGGTACACTGCTGGTGGGAATGCAGACTGGTATAGCCACTGTGGAAAACAGTATGGAGTTTCCTTAAAAAGTTAAAAAATGGAACTCCCATTTGACCCAGTAATTCCACTTCTAGGAGTATATCCCAAGGTATCAGAAACCAACCAGAAAGGATATTTGCACCCCTATGTTCATAGTAGCACAATTTACAATAGCTAAGATTTGTAAACAGCCTAAGTGCCCATCAGCAGATGAGTGGATTAAAGAACTGTGGTACAGGGAGGAATCAAGGGAGGCATAGGTAAACAATACTTGCTGCCTCTCAGAACCACATCAAAATTACAACTAAAAGAACAGCTACATCCAGAACTGCAGGAAAGCTGGCTGAGTGGAAGTTCTACAACTAGAGAGGTGAAGAAAGCACATTGAGACTGGTAGGAGGTGTGAAGGCACAGAACGGGCTGGCACCTGGGTGTGCTGCTTTTTTAATTGGGAGGGATATACAAGCTCCAGCTTGATCTGAAATCCAGTTCTGGGTGAGA
>PVJN01009773.1:0-59655 GCA_004026805.1 Lasiurus borealis | reverse complement strand
GGGGGGGGAGCATGCCAGCAGGTAGAGTGGCTAGGGGCAATTAGGCAGTCAAGCAGGTGAGCAGTTAGGAGCCAGCAGTCCCGGATTGTGAGATGGATGTCTGACTGCAGGTTTAGGCCCATTCTCACAGGGATCAGGCCTAAACTGGCAGTCAGACATCCTCGAGGGGTCCCAGATTGGGAGGATACAGGTTGGCTGAGGGACCACCCCCCTTTGTGCACAAATTTTGTGCACCAGGCCACTAGTAAAATTATAAAAGTTTCAAGTGTACAATTCTATAATACATCAGCTGTATATTGTATTGTGTATTTACTACCCTAAGTCAAGCCTCCTTCCATCACCAATTATCTGCCCTTTACCCTCTTCTACCTTCCTCCACCCATCTTTCATACATGGACTGCTTCAAAATTTCCCTCTTATAAATAACTAGAGGTCTGGTGCACAAAATCTGTGCATTGGGTGGGGGTCCCTAAGCCTGGTCTGCGCCCTCTCACAGTCCAGGACCCCTTGGGAGATGTCTGCCTGCTGGCTTAGGGGGGATCAGGCCCAAGCAGGCAGTCAGACATCCCTCTCACAATCTGGGGCTCCCACAGTCCAAGATCCTTCGCTCCTTACAGCTTGCCTGCAGCGAGCTGTGAGCCCAGCTTCTGGCTGAGCCATACTCCCCCTTTTGGAGCACACCGACCACCTGGGGGCAACACCTGTATTGAGCATCTGCCCCCTGTTGGTCAGTGTGCATCATAGTGACCAGTAGTTCTGTTGGTCATTTCGCATTTCAGTAGATTTTCATACTAGGGTTTTATTATATAGGATGATACTATGAATATAGGAGTGCATATATTCTTTCAAATTAGTGTTTTGGATTTCTTAGGTTATATTCCCAGAAGCAAGATTGCTGGATCAAAAGGGAGTTCAATTTTTAATATTTTTAGAACACCCCAATGGCTGCATCAATCTGCATTCCCACAATCACTGCACAAGGTTTCCATTTTCTCCACATCCTTGCCAACATTTGTTGTTTGTTGATTTACGTGATAGCCATTCTGCCAGGTATTAGATGATATATCATAATAATTTTAATTTGTATTTCTCTGGTGATTAATTACACTGAATATTTTTTCATATGTTTATTGGCCATATGTATGTCCTTTTGGAGAAGTGTCTATTCAGGTCCTCTGTCCAGTTTTTAATGGGAATGTTTGTTTTATTGGTGTTGAGTTGTATGAGTTTTTTATAAATTTTTATATTAACCCTTTATCAGATGTATCATTGGCAAGTATGTTCTCCCGTTCAGTGGGTTGTCTCTTCACTTTTAAAATGTTTTTATTCATTTTAAAGAGAGAGGAAAGGAGACAGGGTGAGAGAGAGAGAATCATCAATATGAGAGAGATATATTGATTAGTTGCCTCCTGTATGCAATTCTAGTGGAGTGAAACACATAATCTGGGCATGCGTCCTGACCAGGAATCTATAGAACTGGCAACCTTTCACTGAATGGGATGGCACTCAACCAACTAAACCACACCAGCCAAGATGGGTTGACTTTTCATTTTTTGATGGTTTCCTTTGTTGTGCCAAAACATTTTAGCTTGATGTATTCCCATTTGTTTGTTTTTCTTTAGTTTCCCTTGACCAAAGCAATATAGCAGAAAAAATAGCGCTACAAGAAATGTTGATATTTTATTGCCTATGTTTGCTTCCAGGATTTTTATGGTTTCAAGTCTAACATTAAAGTCTTTAATCCAGTTTGAGTATATTTTTTGTGTGCTGTAAAAATGTAGTCTGTTCAGTTGATTTGTATATTTGTTTTATGCCAGGACCATCCTGTTTTGAATTCTATAGGCTTATAGCATAGTTTGATATTAGGTAGTGTGATTCCTTCAACTGTGTTGCTTCTTAAGAATGTTGTTGCTATTAGGGGGTCTTTGACATTTCTGGAAAAATTTCGGAATATCTGTTCTATTTCTGGGGAACAGACGATTGGTATCTTGATAGAAATAGCATTGACTTTTCAGATTCCTTAGATTAGTAAGCATATTTTTTAATTGTTTCCAACCTTGAGGGATTGTCTCTTGTGAGGTTTTTGTGGGCCCTGCTGTTGTGATTGAGTGCTAATTGCTATTGGCCCATTTGTGTGTGGGGTCAACCCTACTGGTAAATGTGAAGTTCATTCCGAATCACATTGTACAAGCTACTCTTCAGGTGCTGACCATGTGAAGCAGAATTGGCCTCAGCTGGGTCTGGTGCCTGAAGAGATTCTCTCTCTCTCTCTCTCTCTCTCTCTCTCTCTCTCTCTCTCTCCCTCCCTCTCTGAATATGCCCCTTGTGAAGCTTATTGCAGTCTGCTCTCATATCTGAAGCTTCCCACTGGTTGTGTTGGTTCTGCAGCCTCTTGAGAGGGACTCAGGTGCAGGCCACTACCAGGTCCTGCCAATAATTGGCTCTGGGAAACCTATTTGGAGTTACAAAGTAATCCCTTTGCTAGGCCTGGTTGTATACGGGAAGGATTAAGCTGTGCACCAAGGCCTGCTTTTACCAGTGCCAGGCTGGGGGCAAGTCAGCAGAAGTCCTAAGGCACCCTGAGATCTACCTCCACCTGCCTCTACATGCCAGCTGCCTGTTAAGCTCAGTCACTGAAAGAGCCTCTGGCGGCACTCAAATTGCATAAGGTAGGTTCTCAATGAATCACCAGATAAGGGCGAGTGGTGGTCACCAGTTTGATAGAGGTTCAAAGTCGGTGCCAGTGATGGGTATGTGGCTACTCAGCAAAAGTCCCATGTTGCACCAAGTCTAGCTACCCCCTGTCTGAGTGCCGGCAGACCTTTATGCTGGGGTGGGGTCTCAGGGAGTTGTCGGAGCGACACCGGTAGTGTTTTTCAGGCACAAAAAGACCAAGATTTGGCTGTGAAAAGGGAGTGGTCTACACCAATCAGGCATGAGAGGGGAAAAAAATGGCCTCTGTTCCAGAGCCACGCATCTCAGCCTGTCCCAGATTCTGTCAGGAGCTTGATCTCTGCAGGGCAGGGGGGATCAGGTGGGGGCGTGGGAGTCAGAAGAGTGGGATTGGTGTATCTCCCATGAGAGGGGGGCACCAGCGTTATTCACAGGAAAGTGGGAGGAATGTCCCCTTCCCCAAAACACCACTCGGTCAGTGACACTCCCTGAGTCTTCCTAAACCTTTATTTACACCCTGGCCCTGGCAGCTGACTCCTCAGCAGGGCATCAGCTTTGCAGGGTGGCTAGCAAGGAATCCAGAGGGTGGGACTATTGCTTTCCTCTAGTCTGATGGCATAATGAGGGGAGTATTCCACTCAAGAAAGATGGTGTGTGAAGTATGGAGGTTCCTAATGGCTGTCCCTTCAGCTTTGTTCTCAGAGCCACAAACCTCAGTCTCTACTCATGAGAGTTTAGTTTGCTCCGCTCTCCCTTCACTGGAGCTCTAGGTGAGTGGCTGAGAATAAGATTTTGTATGCGGGTCCTTTAAGAGGGTGCCAGTGTATCTTGATTTCTCCTTTTATTGCTCCAGAACTTTGTTGCTATCCCTGAAATAGGAATTTAGATATAGATACTTTTGGGGTTCCTGCCTTGTGGTGATTACCAGAGATACTGAGGACTCAGTACTCAAGTCAGTTTCCTGTGGGTTGCTTCTGCCGTTATACTGTCTTATTTTTTTTTCCTTTCTCATATTTGTAGTTTTCTATAAAGACGGAGCCTTAGGCAGTAGGTCAGCAAAATTTTCAAGAAATCTCTCCTTTCAAGAATAATTACTGGGTAGACTTGGACTTTAACCCGTGACTTCAAGAAGTGAGCTGAACTCTAGCTCCTGCCTGACATCTAAAGAAGCGTAAATGCAGGGAGCTGTTAGGCTGGGGAAAAGCGCTATTGTGTCTCATTCACAGAGGTGCCAAGTTTGTTCAAAGCCCTGCTGTGTTACCGTGTATTCTTTCCTCTTATATTTTCTCTATCAGTGCTCTGTGTTTTAAACATGTTATCTGTGTCAAGGCATGAAATTGTCATGCAATCTAAACTATATAGGATTTAATGTTTTATATTTAATCGTCACAAAGTCAATTAAAATTAAAAACCGCATTCAGATATATACTTCTAATATATTAACAGTAGATAAACCAGATCATTATGTTTTAGGGGGCAATGTATGCATATTGTTGACATACACTATATGTAATATGAAGGCTTTTTGTCTCAGTTTTCTTTATCAAAGAGAATAGTTTCCACATTTAAAAGTGTTTAATAACGTTGCAGGGATTTGAGTTAATATAGATAAACCTGGCTTAAATTATTCTGCTTTGTCCTTCCCAAACATCCATGGCTCACCTATTAAAGATTCATTTCATTGCTGCTTTTAATTTATCTACATCAGCCTGTAAAATAAATGTCAATTAGTCTAGAGGGCTAAGATTAATGTTGTAGGTATGTGCTTTGTTGTTGTTTTTTGCATTTTTTTTATTATACTCCTGTCATCCAGCATGATAGCTGGCAATCAGACCTACAAATATTAATTGAAGGACTGACCATTTAGGAAGCATGGGGACATACACACAACTTCTATACTGCAGTGCCTTGCAAGATATCATCAACAAAATAGGCTGGCAATAAGATATTTAAAATATTGCCGAGACCGGTTTGGCTCCGTGGATAGAGCGTCGTCCTTCAGACTGAAAGGTCCTAGGTTCTATTCCGGTCAAGGGCATGTACCTTGGTTGCGGGCACATCTCCAGTAGGGGGCGTGCAGGAGGCAGCTGATCGATGTCTCTCATCGATGTTTCTGACTTTCTATCATCTCCCTTCCTCTCTGTAAAAAATCAATAAAATATGTTTTAAAAGATTTTTAAAATATATATATTTCACTGATTTTTTACAGAGAGGAAGGGAATAAGATAGAGAGCTAGAAACATCGATGAGAGAAAAACATCTCTCAGCTGCCTCCTGCATACTCCCTACTGGGGATGTATCCACAACCAAGGTACATGCCCTTGACTGGAATCGAACCTGAGACCCCTCAGTCTGCAGGCTGATGCTCTGTCCACTGAGCCAAACCAGTCAGGATGCAATCAGGTTTTTTAAATAAATGAATGTATGAAATGATAAGCACAGAAAAATAGAATGGACTCTAACAATGCATAACAGTAAACTAGTATTTTATTTTCCACAGATTTTCATATTAAGCTAGTAAAAAAAAAAAAAACTTTCCCTTAATTCAGTAAGTGATTTGATGATTTTCCTAATAATATTGACATAAATATAATAGAAACTGTGGATATTTTATTTTGCATTTTCAAACAGTAATGATTATCTCATGAAGAGCTACCTATAAGTTTTAGGATTTATTATATTTCTCTTCTCTTTTCCTGGCTTTTCATTTTTTATGGTGTTCTGAAAATATACAACATGAAGATTTTTAACTAGGGCAGTGCTATTCTCTATGCTATTGAAAGGTTAATGGATAAAAATAGTGTGAAAATTAATTCATGTTCAGTGTTTGTGTTTTAGGAATGTAGCTCTATTTCTTGAAGAAAAAGAAACATAGCATTTTAGAAAAGCAAAATTGTTATTTCTTTAAAGGTATTGCTCATTACACACCTATTAGTATAGCTAAAGGCAACATGCCAGCAATACCAAGTACTGTTGGGGATGTGGAACAACAGTAATTCTCAGTTGTTGGTGGACATGCAAAAAGATACAACAACTTTGGAAAACAGTTTTGTGATTGCTTAATAAACAAAATATACTCTTACTGTATGATACAGCAATTGCACTCCATAGTATTTAACCAAATAAATTGAAAACATGTCCACCAGCTGAGACCAGTTTGGCTGAGTAGATAGAGCGTCAGCTTGCGGACTGAGAGGTCCCGGGTTTAATTCCGGTCGGGGGGATGTACCTTGCTTGTGGGCACATCTCCACAGTGGGGCGTGCAGGAGATGGTTGATCAATGTCTCTCTCATTGATGTTTCTGACTTTCTATCTCTCTCCCTTCCTCTCTGTAAAAAATCAATAAAATATATTTTTTAAAAAAGAAAACATGTCCACCAATAAACTGCCTACAACATTTTTAAATACAATCTAGCTTTACTGGAGGTGTTTTTTGTTTTTTTGGTTTTTTAATTCTTTAGTGTTTAAAGTATTACATAGGTCTCCCTTTTTTCCAATTGACCTCTTCCCAGCCATTCTCACTCCCCAGCACATGCCCTCAAACCCCTACTGTCTATTTCCATGGTTACTTATTTGCATGCATACAAGTCCTTTGGTTGCTCTTGTACCCCCTCTTCCCCTGCCTTCCCTCTGAGGTTGGACAGTCTGATCAGTGCTTCTATGTCTCTGGATCTACTTTCGTTCATCAGTTTATGTTATTATCAGTTTATTATATTCCACAAATGAGTAAGATCATGTGATATTTATCTTTCTCTGACTGGCTTATTTCACTTAGCATAATGCTCTCCAGTTCCTTGAAAATGGTAAGAATTCTGCTTTTTAAAGCAGCATAGTATTCAATTATGTAGATACTAGAGGCCTGTTGCACAGAGATTCGTGCAATAGGCCTTCTTTCCCTTGGCTTCCAACACTGGATTTCCTCCAGCAACCCCGACCCAGGCCAGAGTCTACTATCTTCATCTTCGATGCAGACTTCAGAGTCTGCAGTCTTGCCTTTGCTGTGGCACTCTGCTCCTATAGATCCCTTCATCCCCGCCCTCCCTCTCTTAGCAGGCTTCCTGCCCTGCCTGGCCACTGGGCTCCTCACCTGGAGCAGCTGGGCGGCCACCATCTTTGGCCTTCTAATTTGCATACTCACTCTCATTGGCTGTGGGCATAGCAGAGGTAGAGTCAATTTACATGTTTGTCTATTATTAGGTAAGATACCACAGTTTGTAATCCACTTACCTGCCGATGCCTACAAATGTTTATAGCAGCTTTATTCATAATTTCTCAAACTTAGAAGCAATGGGAATATTATTCAGAACTAAAAAGAAATGAGCTACGAAGCCATAAAAATACATGGAAAATTAAATGCATATTACTAAGTGAAAGAAGCCAATCTGGATATGCTACTTATGTATGATTCTAACCACATGCCATTCCAGAAAAGGCTACACCAGTGTTTCCCAACCTTTTATTGGCCATGCCCTACCTAAGCATCTCTCAAATCCTCATGCCCCCCGCCCCCCCCCGTGATACATAATTCTTGTTATTTAAAAAGTGACTCCTATTCACATGGAGGAAGCCTAAAAGACCATTACCTTGGTCTAAACAAGCTTCCAAAGAACATGGCATCCATGAAAAAGAAAAGAACAAAAAGACAGTTGAAGTATTGAAGAAATTACTAAGAAATTGTTTAAAATTAATAATATGTGATGATATGAAAAATTGCAAATGAAGCTTCAAAACATAATAGAGAACTGAGATGCATAAATATATCACAATTTGTATTTATACACTGAGTGGCCAGATTATTATGCATTCAGAGATCATAAAAATCTGGCCACTCAGTATATACCCTATATGAGGCCCTAGGACCATAAGAAATGCAAAATTCACTTTTAATAACTCATTCTAAAATTTCCCTCTTAAAAATCAAATTGCTGCCCTGTGGGTCACGTGCCTCACATTGGGAACCACTGGGATAAACTATGGAAACAATAAAAGGGTCAGTACTTGCCAACAGTTTTTGGGGAAAAAGGATGAGTACAGAGGATTTTTATGTAAGTGAAAATGCTCTCTATGCTCTTATAATAATGGTTACATATTGTTATACTTCTGTGAAAACCCTGGGATGTATAACACTAAGAGTGAACCTTTTGTAAACTACAAGTGATCATGTGGAAATGCAGTTTCATCAACTATAACAAATTTACCACTCTGGTGTGGGGTATTGATAGTGGGGGAGGCTGGGCACATGTGGGGGAATCTCTGTACTTTCCCTTCAAGTTTGCTGTGAACCTAAAACTTCTCTAGGAAATAAAATCTATTAAAAATATTTACCAGGACAAAACATATTGTTTTAAACACAATTTTAAAACTTGCTCAGTAAAGTACAATATGCTCCTGAATGGAAAATAATTCCTTTGAAAGTGCTTATCTTCAAACATAGATATTTACATAAGACTTGTCCATATAAAAGCCGGTATTTTATTTTTCCCTTCTATATACACTGAGTGGCAAGACTCTTATGATCTCTTAATGCATAATAATCTGGCCACTCAGTGTATATTTAATATGATAATTAATTCAACCTAGAATTATTCTGGTTGCTATTCAAAGCCTCATACATGTTGGTTAATTTGTCACTTTTTTCTCATACAACATCTTAGCTCTTTAAAGCAGTTACAAATGTCAAGAGAGTCCTGCCAAGCGTGAGTTTTAATGGAATATTTACTACATAATACCATTAAATTCAGAATAAACCATCAATGGCAGATGATCTATCAGTTATGAGGAAAGTTTTGTAGGAGTAAAAGGCTTAGAAATCCTATATAATAAGAGGGTAATATGCAAATCAACTGAATTGCAGAAAGACGGGTCACTACGATGTGCACTGACCACAAAGAGGCAGACGCTCAATGCAGGAGCTGACCCCTCGTGGTCAGTGCATTCCCACAAGGGGAGCTCTGCTCGGCCAAAGACCAAGCTCATGGCTGGTGAGCACAGAGCTTCTCCCACCTCTGCAGCAGTGCTAAGGATGTCTGACTGACAGCTTAGGTCTGCTTCCCGCACAGGAGGGGGCCTAAGCCATCAGTCAGACATCCCGAGAGGGCTTCTGGACTGTGAGAGGGGGCAGGCCAGGCTGAGGGTCTCTGCATGCACAAATTTCATGCACCAGGCCTCTAGTACCATATAAAATTGTAAAAGAGCTTTTTTATTATTGACAGTATTACTGATATAACCTATTTTAACCCCCTTGACCACCTCCACTAGACTCCTGCCCAACTCCAAGCCTTCATCACACTGTTGTCTGTATTCATGGGACTTGCATATATGTTCTTTGGTTAACTCTTCCCATCTCTTCCCCCCACCACCCCCTCTGAGATCTGTCATTCTCTTCCATGCATCCGTGCCTCTAGACCTATTTTGTTCCTCAGTTCATTTTGTTCATTAGATTCCACAAAGAAATGAGATAATGCGGTACATGTCTTTCTATGACTGGTTTCTTTCACTTAGTATAATACTTTCAGGTCCCTTTATGTTGTGTCACAGGGTGAGGAATCCTTCCTTTTTAAAGCTGCATAGTATTACATGGTGTATTACAGCTTTTTTATCCACTCATCTACTGATGGGCACTTGGGCTGTTTCTAGATCTTGGCTGTCATTAATAACACGGTTATGAACAAAGGCATGCATACTGTCTTTCTGATTTGTGTATTGGGTTTCTTAGGATCTACTCCCAGAAGTGGGATCACTGGATCATATGGCAGCTCCGTTTTTAATGAAACCCCACACTGTTTTCCATAATGGCTGCGCCAGTCTGCGTTCCCACCAACAGTGGACTAGGGTTCCCCTTTCTCCACATCCTCACCAGCACTTGTTGATTTATTGATGGTAGCCACCCTGACAGGTGTAAGATGACAGCTCATTGTAATTTTAATTTGTCTCTCTCTGATGATCAGGGAAATTAAGCATTTTTCATATGTTTCTTGGCCATCTGTATGTCACCTTTGGAGAAGTGTTTATTCAAATCCTTGGCCTATTTTCTTAATGGGACTGTTTGTCTTGCTGGTGTTGATTTGTATGTGTTCTATGTATATTTTGAAAATTAACACCTTATTATATATGTCATGGGCAAATATGTTCTCCCTTAGAGTGGGCTTCTTTTCATTTTATTGGTAGTTTGGCTTGCTGTGCAGAAGCTTTTTAGTTTGATGTAGTCCCATTTGTTTATTTTTGCCATTGTCTCTCTTGCCCTCAGAGATGCATTGGTGAAAATCCTGCTATGTGAGATGGCTGAGATTATATCGCTTATGTTTTCTTCTAGGATTTTTATAGTTTTATAACTCACATTTAAGTGTTTTATACATGTTGAGTTTATTCTTTCATGTATCAACACCATTTATCGAAGACACGATCTTTTCTCCATTGTACCATCTTGCCTGATTTGTCAAATATTAATTGACCATCCTGGAGTGGGTCGATTTCTAGGGTCTCTCTTCTAGTCTATTGGTCTATATGCCTGTTCTTGTGCCAGTACTAGGCTGTTTGATTACAATGGCTTTATAGTATATCTGCATCTGGTATTTTGATATGCCATTGGTATTTCAATAGGGATTGTGTTAAATCTGTAGATTGCTTTGGGTACTATGGAAATTTTTATAACATTAATTCTTCCAATCTAGGAACACAGTATAGATTTCCACTAGTTTTTTTTTTCTATTTCCTTTTTAAAGGTCTAATAATTTTTATGAGTACAGGTCTTTTCCTACCCTGGGTAAGTTTATTCCCAGGTATCATTTTTTTGTTGTTGTTGTTGCTCAGCATGTTATTTGTTTTGTGTTTGATCAAAACTATAATAAGTAGCAGAAATGTGGTTGTTTTTGTTGTAATTGATTATTCACTTTTGGTGCAGGTAGTTCTCAGGTGACTGAAAGCATTTTTAAACATTTACAACGTAATTCTGAACTGGAACACTTTGGTGTAGTTATATCTCTGGAAAAAAAAATGATGTTCTGTAAAACGTTAGGGCAGATCTTTAAAGTGAGTTGACAGGATGACAGTACAGTTACTCACAGTTTAGACTACCACAATATAGAATGTAATGAGCCATAATGCTCTTATTTTTCACTCTAGAATTTTAATGCTGTATTTTGTACAGTTCTTAAAATATCATGCATAAAACATTGTGCTGAAACAATAGTGAGTTGGATATTCATAGTGTCATTAGAATCCAACAGCCTATTAACTGTAGAAACAATGACAAATTTTCATCAGATTCTTATAGAAACTGGTAACAATAATAACTGTTGTATATATGATCCCGTGTACGAAAGGCTTTCTGGCTAGATCTATAGGTTGCCTCGTTTGATTTTTTTGGGGCTGCTGGTAATATCTATAAATGCAACTGGAGTGAATAGAGCATTTGACGCTACGGCATCTTTAGTGGTAGGACAACTCTGTTTTACTAATTTTCAGTGTCCAACAAAAAAAAGGCATTCCCCTGACAGTGAACTGACCACTAACTAAATGTGAAGGAGAACAGGAGGCTTGGAAGAATGATGACTGTACAAAATAGAATATTGAACTAACTGTCCTATAGGAGCAATTCAAAAGAACATGGCTCTCTAATACCTTGGATTTGTTTCTTTTCTGTAGGACTTAATCTCATCATCATGATTACTGGCAGGTGGAAAACTATCTTTTCTTATCAAATATTAACACAAAAAAGCTAAGTATAAGAATTGAATGACAAGGGCGCTGCATTGCATATTTGATAGTCTATATGTGATACTAAAAAGTATGGAAAATTAATCTGTTGGAATGAACCACCACTGGAAAATAGTTCTGTGAAGTAATGCCATTTACTCGCCTTATTAATATACAGAGCAATTCTGTTGGATCGCTTAAGAACGGTGAGTTTATTAGGAAAATCACATTGGTTTGAGCAAAGAACTCTTCTGACCTTTCCAAATGAAAATAGCACTATGACAAAAATAATTGGTGAAAGGACCATTTCTACACACAAAATAGTTTTTTTTGCAATCAACTACCAAATTAGAAGAAACTTTTAATTTGTATGTTAGGGATGAGGCAGGTTTTTTTCTGTGTTCTTTTTTTTTTTTATTAAAGGAAATGAAAGTGGTATTTACATTAAATGCAAATAGCCCCCCTCCTTCTTGCAGTGAGTATTTCTCAGAAATGGATACATTTTTTCATACCCCTTAATCATACCAAAACAGCTGCTATGGCTTTTTGAAAATTGGAAAATTACAAGGAAGTTATATTTAAAAATTCTGAATTTTTGCACATATTATAAAATGGTGACTGAGGATGTCTTCAAAATTTGTTACTCAGTTCTATATGTATAAAGGGGCTAAAGACATTTAAATGTAGCTTTATATTAATGCTAAAGAAAGTCATTTATAAGAATTAATAAGAAAATTTAATAGTGGTCTGCATAATCACACTAGCATAATATTGCATCTCTTATTAAAAAATAAAACCTTGCATTTACCATTTATTAAATTAAAATCTAGAGTGAATAATTTTGAGGAAGGTATGCTCAAAATGATCATTTATTTTATCAAATGAATTTCTCAAACCAGATGTTATTTCAGATGAAATGAATAAACAGGGAATTTTATAAACATTTATATCTAAAACTAAAATTATAAATATATTTCTCTGCAGAGATGAGATAGATAAACATTCTTACTTAAAAAGTCAGTTTCTATTTTAAATCAGAATTAATGTGGTTTATGATTGACTTAAAATAGGAATGTTATATCTCTTTTCATCTTAGCACAAAATGAAATGAGTTTGAATGATTTCTATTAATTACATAAGGTAGAAGCCAAATTTTTCTAGAAAAAATATTTAGGGAAATGTAACCATACCATCAAACTCAAGCATAATTTCCTCTATTTGTGTGGCTGTTGAAAACTAATTTTTTAACATCAAGTACTCTCCATTATACTGTATTACCTCATGATTACTCACGGTTTTGCCCTTCACTTGTACCTAGCATATGTGTTCATATTTCAAACTAGACCACTAATATCTGAAAAGAAATGTGCTGTTGTATCCATATAGTACAACATGCTGGCCTGTGTATACAGATGACAAATAGACAATTGAAAGCACGTGATGACATTTATAGTTTATATAAAATTGTGAAAAGGCTTTTTCTTGATTGTGGATATAAATATTATGAAGTATAACTGGCTTGTGATACTGTCAGTAGAGTCCTGCTAACATTGTGAAGTTTTCCTTCCTTGGTACATATAATTCACAAGAAATTAGTCTTGAGCTAATATTCATTTAACATGGAAAGACACAGAATGATTTCATATGTCATACACAAGTCCTAAAAGAATGAGGATTACAAGATAGGAGAGAATTCCTCTGTGATGGCCTGCTGAGGTCTTTTGAATACAAAATATCACATGTAGATTGACTGAACTGAGAAAACAGTAGTAGAGGTTTAAAATGCTATGCTATGTTTTACAGAGGTTTCTGACACCTGAAACTTTGTATCATGGCCTTCTGTGAAGGCAGATGTGAATAGATTAGTTTGTTATTTAAGTCCCACCATTTTCCTAATACCTCAGTTAATAAAAAGTATTAGTAGGTGACATGGTATTTTATTAAATCATTTTTTAAATATAGCATTATACAAAACCAAGGAAGTAAACACATTAAATGACTTAACTAAAGATAGAACTCTTCAAGGTAGGCCACAGAAAAAAGAGTTAATAGAGTTGGAATTCATTTGAGAGGTCATCCAGTCTGTTTACAGATGAAAAAATTGGGGGTCCAGAGAGGTTAAGTTACTTGCCTAAAGCTTTTAAGTTATCAGAGCATCAAAACCAGTCATATAGTTTGCTTCCTTAGTCTTCCTATCAGTGTTATCTCCACTCAAAAAAAATCAACTATTGTTTATTATGCAGTTCACTTTTTAAAATATATTTTATTGATTTTTTACAGAGAGGAAGGGAGAGGAATAGAGTTAGAAACATCGATGAGAGAGAAACATTGATCAGCTGCCTCTTGCACACTTCCTACTGGGTATGTGCCCACAACCAAGGTACATTACCTTGATTGGAATCGAACCTGGGACCTTTGAGTCCACAGGCTGATGCTCTATCCACTGAGCCAAACCGGTTAGGGCACACCGTTACACTTTTTTTAAAAAATTAAATCTTTATTATTCAGATTATTACATTTGTTTCTCTTTTTTCCCCTCCATAGCTCCCCTCCACCCAGCTCCCACCCTCCCTCTGCCCTTAGCTCCCTCCCATTGATCTCATCCATAGGTGTATGATTTTTGTCCAGTCTCTCCCTGTACACCTCTCACCCCTTTCCCCCTGAGAATTATCAGTCCACTCCCTTTCTGTGCTCCTGATTCTATTCTATTCACCAGTTTATTCTGTTCATCAAAATTTTAATTCACTTAATTTTTAGATTCACTTGTTGATAGAAGAAGGTTATTATGTAAATTTGATTCATATGGTCACATTTGACTAATATTAAACTATTTTAACAAGTATTTATAGAATACTTTTCCTATTAAATGTGAATGGTAATCTCCTGTGTCGTCATTATTCTGGGATAAAAAGTGCCTTCCCAAATATTTAGAAATGTAATAGATGTGTTCATTTGATTAAAATTATATAGTAATTATTTCTCTATTGATTTTGTTCAGTGTAATAGTGATATTTATTTGGAATTCTCCCTAGGTATTTATTGAGATTTGTTTAAATATGAGGTGATTGCAATGACTTAACTAATGACATTTGCTCAGGGTTATAACATTACATTTTACTTGATAGTTGGTAAATGTCTGCTCATTATAAAAAATGTCACACCAAAAACTTTCTTTGAATATAGTACCAAATATATCACTTACTGTACATTTTCTGTGTTTATTCATGAATATATGAGACTTTCAAAGTTATTGATACCTCCATGCCATGAAATAACAAAGATAATATATAAGAATAATTAAATGGTATAACCAATTCCATTTAATAATTCTATTTTATAATTCCATTATATAATTCTATTTTATAGGTCAATCTACTTCACAAATAATTCAGATGGCTTATAGATTCTTAAAACAATTATTATGTAAAACTTATGAAAATATCAATAGATTTTTTCTTTTTAATGAAATAAAAATATAATCCCAAACTGTCTTTGTTCCTCAATCTTGTACAAATTTGGAAGTTTTCTAACGAAATTTTGATAGCAAGTATTATTTTATCTATTTACCCCAGCATCCAAACTAAATATCTTTTTAGAGTGCTGATAATTGTGTTTTTTCTGATTTATCCTTTCTGAGAAGCATCACATAAAATAATGAGCTTTAAAATTATTTAATATTACATTTGACTTCAAATAATGTGTATTATCTCCCCATTAATATAAGAATTATAGTATCAAAATCTATATCAAAATATATGAAAAAAATAAAAACTAAAAGAGGAACTAAAAGGTTCTTGCCTAGGACACATGGAAAAGTTTGACAACTAACTTTCCATATATCTAATCTTCTCCTGCCCCCCAAATTTTATCAGAATAATAAACTTCAGAATTTGTTAATGTAAATTTCTTAATTTGATATATCACATCATTATGCAATTCCATGATTTTTATTATAATTTTAAGCACCGGTATTTCAATTCCTTTTTAAAAGCACTAAGTTGTAACTAAAAGTAAAGATATTCACTTCAAAAAAAAAATAGTATAGCTCCAGACAAACAAACAGATGTGATCTGAAATAAAGCAAATGTATAAATGTAATTAAGCATTACCAGCACTGCTGAAATCAGATTTACAAACTGGCCAACAATATGTACTGGAGTATATTCTCAAATATACAAATGTAAAAATGAAAAATATTTTATTTTAATGAGATTTTCTCTTTAGTCATTATGAAAAAAATGTTTACTTATGTAGAAAGGAGTATAAAATGCATTTTAAAAAGGATAGCTTCTCAATAAAGTACAAATGTTAGTGGATCTATTAAGAGTTTAGTTTGAGCCCTAACTGATTTGGCTCAGTGGATAGAGCATCAGCCTGTGGACTGAAGGGTCCCAGGTTCGATTCCAGTCAAGGGCATGCACCTTGGTTGCGGGCACATCCCCAGTAGGGGGCGTGTAAGAGGCAGCTAATCCATGTTACTTTCTCATCGATGTTTCTGACTCTCCCTTTCCCTTCCTCTCTGTAAAATTCAATAAAAATATATTTTTTAAAAAAAGAGTTTAGTTTGAAAACGATCTTTAAATTATTAATTAAGAACCATTTCAAAAAAAAAGGACCATTGCTAATTAGTGATGGATTTTTCTGGTTGTCTCTGAATAATAACAATTAAACTATCAAAATTAATATGTACCAATGATGATCTGAATAAAGTTTGAAAAATGTCATTAGTACTTTATGGATTTATTGGTTTCCATGACTAGTGGAACACTAGAGGAGCTGGCATTTTTAATGTGTGACCATTGACATCTATTGTGAAAGGCCAAGTTTCCATTGGAATTTTAGCATATAATTGGGATGTTCACATCAAATCTTTCCAGATTTTCTTTTTCCAAGCGTATGTGTTCTGTTTTGTGGATCAGAAGTAACTAAATGTATTACTTTTTCAGTTTAACTTTCAGCATATCTGTAGTCCCCAATAGTTTAAAAATCAGTCATTGGCAATTTCTTAGTTCTATTGTGAAATCACAGACTTACCTAATCTTAGCATGAATGAATGGATGCATTCTTCCACTTCACTTTCTATAAAACTTATCTTTCAATGATTTCCTCATTCTGTTTAACCAGTGGAAGTGCTTTTTTATTAAGTATTTCTTATCAAGGTCTAATGTCTAGATAAACATATATTTCCATTAATTAGTTTTGATCCGTATCAAGCTTCCAGTTCAATTATTCTTTTCAGGATGTACTTGACATGTAAATACTACTAGTATAATGGGATCAATAGGATTTGGATCTCCTCTTGATGTTCAATATTTCTAGTTTCAGTTTTTCTTTTTCTCATGTCCTCATTTCCAACTGATTCAGAATCTAGAAATGTTCACCTAAATCATAAGATAGGTAATTTATTATTGGCTAAAATGCATCCAGGACACATTTAGCATTGTTCCTGTCCAAGTACAAACATACAGGGTATTTTTCCACATTTTTATACATGAATACAAATGACCAATCATGGATTATTTTACTTATTAGGAAACACCTAAATAACATTAAGTTAAGCCAAAGTATTGCCTTTAATATGACAATTTTTTCAAATGTGTGTGTATGATTGTGTAAACTTTTACATCCTGTTCAACCTCAAATCCCATGAATTCTCAAAAAGGACCTCTTCTGTCTAATGCCAACATGAATGTCACATGTTTTTAAAGGAAGGATGTAGAACACTCGTTTTAAATATCTTGCCATTAATGAGATTTGCATGTTTGAGACATAAAGAAGGATTGTGGAAAGGTAGAGACAAAATAAATAAGTGACTATTAATGAAGAGAGGGTTACAGGCAAAAAAGGAAGGCAACTTGAGACAAAGAAGGCAATTGGGCAGTTATAATAAAAAGAATAAAATAATTGATAAAAAATTGTCAAATTCCTCCCTGATAGCCATCTTGATATTGGTTTTATGCTTGCTTGTAAAGAAAAACAAGAAAACAAAAACAAAAAACAAAACAAACAACAAAAACCCTCAAAATGGAGTGACTGCATTTTGCTCTTCCATTTCTTTTCTTACATAAACTGTTTCTCTCTACCATGCCTCTTGAATACTAGAAAATCCTGTATCTAGGACCAACATCAATATATTTATTTATATTTATATAACCAAAATTGATATGTTTTCCAGACTACCTCAAAAATTATAAATTAAAATTTCAGGTACACTTCCCAAATGCTTGAGTACATTAAACTTTGACGTTAAGATGTTCTATTTCAGTTGTATTTTTATTAGTCATTAGGAGGTAGCTTGCCTTGTCATGGATTTAGTAATCTCAGTATGATTCCACTATGGCCAATCACTGGCAAAAAAAATAACTGAATCAACCTGACTGGCTTTGGCCAGTCATGAGTTGTTCTTTGGGATGGGCACATTACCTGAGCACAATGCCCTTTGATATGGACAAAATTAGTGTTCTTTTAACCAAGAAGATGAGGTTGCTGAATGGGCAGGTGTAAAGATTATTTTTAATTTAAATTGTGCAGCATTAGTAATAAATATAGATATAAATGAGATTTATTATACTGTATTAAATTAGGTCATTTTCTATGAGTTTTCTTGAACATATATATTTCATTCAATATATTGATTAGTTGATTGATACAGTCTGGACCACTAAATTTAAGAAAGTATGCACAGAAATGTAGTAGGTTCAGCCAATATTTTTATTTAAGCACTTTTGATTCCAAAGCATGTATCTAAATCTTGATCTTTGCCATGAGTAATTAATCATACAGATACATTTTTGAAATGGTTTAACCCTACACCTAGTATATGACTTTTACCCTTAGAATTATCTGTGCATCTCTTATCTGGTGCTATTTTGCACATCTCAAGGTACAAAATTTTTCTGCACCATTTCAGGTTACAATTGAAATTACTTTGCTTCATTACTGCATTCCTGTGTACATATAAAAATAAATATAATTTAGAATATATAACAGTTCTTGTGATTATATTTCTGACATATTTTTGCTGTGAATAGTTTATTTTTCTCTGCTTAACATAGTAGATATTTGGAGGGAAATGTCCATATATATAAATAAAATTAAAAAGCATTATTTTAGTTTCCCAGATCTTATATCTATATATCTATATCTATATATATGATGTGTGTGTGTGTATATATATATATATATATATATGATATATATATATCCATATCTATATATATGATATACCTTCTAACATATATACACACACACACACACACATATATATATATACATATATATATGTATATATATATATATACATATATATATGTATATATATATATATATATATATATATATATGTTTATTATAGTTTAATTACTGCATGGACTATTATACAGAAGTTAATACTAGTCTGTAGAGTACATGTAGCCATATGCCTTAGCAAATTTAGACTCTATGACATATTGTTCTACCAGATATGAACTCACAGATGGATTTAGAACAAGTCCAAATCAATGTTGCAGTATTTTTAGCTGCATAAACTAGACTTGTAATCATTCTGAATTGCTTTTTTAATAAAAAGTACATTTTGTTTTGGGTTTCGTTCTTTCCAATGCCAACATAAACTATATTTTTAGACATTCACAATCTTTGTTGGGTTCTTCACTCATTATGAAATATGGTAGATATTGAGAATTTTCCTGAAAAAGTTGGAATCACCCAAAATTCATAAAAAGCTGGAAACTTAAAAATATTACTTCTAATGCAAAATAGCTTCAGAATTCATTTTTAAAAAATAAACTGAAATTCTAGTACTTTCATGCAATTCTGTTACAATACTTAGCTGCTTTCTCCACCCAGCTCTCTAGTCTTATGCCCACACTTAGACCTCACAATGAGACATTTGTTACACCAAACATATGAGGAACCAGGGAAGAATACACTAATATAAGACAATGAAGAACATATATATAATTCACCTTCTAAATTTCCCTTCTATCTTTTGGTTACAGGATAATAAAAAAGGATAATTTTAGTGATCATCAAAAATAAAATATGCCATTTTATTTCACAGATTTTGAATATTCAGAGAAAGTACTTCCATTGACTTTTTAATTCATTGTTTCCTTTTTCCTTGAAATTAATTTTGGTCATTGTATTTGTTTATTCTTTCTCACTTTCCAGAGCTCTAAATAATAACCATGCTCATTTAGCTTAAATATTAGTACAATGTATAGTAAGGCAGTACTTTAAAATAAATTAGTTCAAAAGAGTCATGAAGAAGGAAAATAATCTCTATTTATAAACCACATTCCAGGGAAAAATTATGTTGTAATAAAAGTCAATCTAGTTTCTCCTACGATAAATATTTTTTCAGGAATCAAAGTAGTGAATGGGCAAAAATGTCACATATCAGAAAATAGAACATACAATGTGGGGTTTTGTGTATGTGTGTGTGTATGGTGGCAGAAAAACTAAACCAAGAAGTTGTGTTTACTCCCATTTATCATGATACATTTGGGAGAGTCATTTAACTCTAAAGAACATGTTGATAATTTATTTTGAAAAATGTTTTGCATATCTTCAAGACACTAGAGCTTGCCAATATACTTTAGTTATGTAGAATGTTACAAAATGAAGCTTCATTTGGATTATGTCAGAACACATTAAAATACACTCAAATGTGGTATGGTCTTTCATTTCTTTTTATTTCTACAGTATTAGATAAAATTAGTTGTGCTCAAGAAATGATGTTCCTGTAAATAGGATGGATACTAACTTCTTTACTAGTCTTTGGAGAATGTAAAGTCAACTCTGTTACAAAACTACTAATTAAATCAAACAATGTATTCCACAGTTAACCATTTTGGAGGAAAAAATCAAGCTACTCTATCATTTTAATCTAAAAGACCAACTAATAAAATCAGAGAATAAAGAGCTTGAACTAAATGTAGTCTTAAAAATATTTATTTTTCTATTTAACTATTATTTACTTTAATTACATTTGACTAAAGTACCCTGATTCCACCCTTGTATAGTTCTAAAGCAAATTTACATATATGTGTGAGTACTTATTTCAGATTTTATGATAATCATATTGCACCAGCATGCTGTAAAATTAGTTTAGGAGCAGACAAAATTTTGATTTCTGTTGACTTACTAATGTCATTTACCTTTTACAATCAAAAACCAACAAACCAACTCTCCATATCAGTACTTAGCCAGGAATGGCATTTTTTTGGAAGAGAAGCAGCAATAACATGATTTATCTGCCCACTGTGGCTCAGTAGTTGAACATTGACCCATGAACCAAGAGGTCACTGGTTTCATTCCCATACAGGGCACATGCCTGAGTTTTGGGCTGGTTCCTAAGTAGTGGGCATGAAGGAGGCAACTGATTAATGATGTTTCTCTCACATCGATGTTTCCATCTCTCTATCTATCTCCATTCCTCTACCAGGGAGGGCTGAGGGCATGAACAGGAGAATATGGATATAAGGACATATATACAATACATAATGAATAAAGAAATAAATGATTTTATTTTATTCTGGAAACTTTTTTATTTAAATTTAGGCATGTACCTGGTCATGGCTAATAGAAGTTAACAGATCATTTTAAAATCTCTTTAGAAGGAATAAGGAATAAATGATGAGATTTCCACACTTTTCTTTATGACATGTGCAGATTGGTTCATATTTAAGTCTCTGTCTTCTACAACTAGAGAATACCCATTTCACATATGAGTGCTTCTCAAACTTTAATGTGAATCCAAATTGTCGGAAGTTCTTGTTAAATTTATTATTTGATTCAGCATCTTGGTGGTGTGCTCAATATTCAGCATTTCTAACAAGCATCCATGTGCTAGTAATGCTGTTTTTCAGTAAGACTGTATGTAAACAGAGTCTTCTCAGTATTAATGGAAGCCTTCACTTAACCTAGATAGCATTTGATAATCTTGGCAGTTTTGACCCAGTTCTTAACTCAGCAGATTTTTTAATGTTACCTGGTAACCCTCATAATGATTGTGACAGTGAAAATCATAGAGTAAGTTGTACATAACAGGATTCAAAACTCTCAGTTCTAACTTTAGGCAGATGCCTAAACTCAGTGAATCTCAATTTTCTTACCAGCAAAATGCAAGTGATACTATTAAACCACAAGAGCTTCTAAAATGTGCAACAACCAGTTACCAGCACAACAATAGATGTATAGATCAGTGGGACAGAACAGAGACCCTAGAAATAGACCTAAGCCATTACACTCAATTTTTGACAAAGGAGGCAAGAGCATACAGTGGAGTCAAGACAATCCTTTTTATACATGGTGTTGGGAAAATTGGACTGATGCATGCAAAACAAGAAACTAGACCACAAATTTAACACTACACACAAACTCAAAATGTATAAAAGATTTAAATGTAAGATGTGAAATCATAAAAATCCTTGAAGAAACTATAGGCAACAAAAATCTCAGATATCTCTTGTTGCAATATGTTTGTGGATACATCTCCTAGGGCAAAGAAAACTAAGGAGAAAATAAACTAGTGGGACTGCATCAAAATAAAAAGCTTCTACACAGTAAAAGAAGCCATCAATAAAATGAAAAGGTAGTCCACTGAGTGGGAGAACATATTTGTCCATGATACATCAAGTATGGAGTTAATATCCAAAAAAATATAAGGAACTCATACAACTTAACAAAAGAAAGACAGATAATCAAATTAAAAAATGGACAAAGACCTAAGTAGACACCTCTGTAAAGTGGACATACATATGGCCAAGAGACATGAAAAAATGCTCAAAGTCACTGATCATCACAGTGAGATGCACATTAAAAAGATAATGAGGTATCACCTTACACCTATCAGAATGGCTACCATCAATCAACAAATATCAAGAGTTGGTGAGGATGTGAAGAAAAGAAAAGCCTTGTATATTGCTGAATAGAATGCAGACTGATGTAGCCATTATGCAAAACTGTATGGAGTTTCCTCAAAAAGTTGAATATGGAACTGCCATTTGACCCATTAACCATACTTATAGAAACATATCCTAAGAAACCTGAAACACCAACCAAAAAGAATGTATGAACCCCTATGTTCATAGCAGGACAATTTACAATCACTAAAATCCATCTGGAAACAGCCCCAGTGCCCATCAGTAGATGAGTGTATAAAAAATCGGTGGTACATTTATACCATTAAATACTATGCAGCAGTATTAAAGGATAATCTCTTACCCTTGAGACAGTATTGAGGTACCTGGAGAGTATTATGCTAAATTATATAAGCTTGTCAGAGTAAGACAAGTACCACGTGATCCCACTCATATGCGCAATCTAATGAACAAAATAAACTTATGAACAAAATAGAGCCATAGACATAGAAGTATTGAACAGACTGTTGAATCTCAGACAGAAGGTGGGGATGGGTGGGAAGAGGTCAACAAAAGGACTTGTATACATATATGCATAGCCCATGGACACAAATAATCGGTGGTGAAAGCCTGGAGTGGAGGGTGGGGGCAGGCTAGAAGGAGTCAATGGGGGGTAGTAGACATATGCAATACGTTCAACAATAAAGATTTTTTAAATAAAAAATAAAACAAAATACCAGGTACCTCTCTATACATGCCCTGTTATGCTTACATAACATCAACAGATGGATAGATGATAGGTAGATGATAGATAGATGATAGATATAGATAGATGATACATGGATGGTAGGTAGATAGGTGATGATAGATGATAGATAGATAGATAGATAGATAGATAAATAGATAGATAGATAGATAGATAGATAGATAGATAGATGATAGATAATAGTAGATAGGCAGCTATGGATAAACACACACTTTTTTTCTGATCTCGGGCATCTTCAATGCCAAAGCATACATGTAAACTAGAACAAAGCAAAGAGAGTGTAGTCTTCAAAGATGTAAAATATATGAATACAAGAGAGTGCAGACAGACCACCAATGATTTCATTAGTGCCTTCTTTTATAAGCAGTTTTACTGAGGTTTAAACAAAAGTCAAAAATCTGCACATATTACATGTATACAATTTGATATGTTTGGACATCAGTGCCCTTTTGATTCTGTATTTCAGACACATGGATATGGGTATTAGGAAAAATTCTCATTTGGATCCTTTCCCAAGTGACACACCATGGTGCTTTTCAAGAAGGAATGGATTTGTTCTTGCTAAAAGTGTTGTCATGGGATAATTTTCAGATTATAAGAATGGAAATTCATTTGGAACTGCCTGGCAGGTTAATTTGAACTCAATTCAAAAACTATGAATCCCTTTTGGTAACTATTGTGTTTAATTTTAAAGAACTCTCTAGGATAATTATAATACCATGTTATGCTTGTGTGTGTGAGTATGTGAGTATGTATGTGTGTCTGTGTGTTTATGTAAAATTCACATGTTGATTTATACTGTTACTGAATTTTTGCAGAGAGAAATTACATAGCTTTAACTGACAAATAGTAAAAATATATCAAGATAAAGCATTACATATTTAAACTTTTGTACAATAATATTTAGAAATGAAAACAGTGAGATGGTATTTTCTAAATACACACACCCACTTCATATCCAAAACAAAGTGCCCTAATCCCCATGCCAGTGATATATTTAATTTATTCCTATATTTGGCTGTTATTGTTCAGTGATAAGAAAATCCTATTTCACAAAGGTCTGTATAGCAAAATCACCTGCACATTTTTATAGCATTGATAATTCTTAGATTAGACTGCTCTGAATATTATAACTCATTTCATATAGTACAACAATTTCCTTCAAATTTTGGTAATGGGCGTAACATCACCTATCCTCACTTTAGCGTATTCTGGCATTTTTATGCTTGGTTCATGAACCAGTTGAGAGACACTTAAACACTGCTTCTTGTATCAAACTGTCTTCTTTCTATCACAGATTGATGGGAAACGAGTTAACGAAATATGTACTTTTAATGGATATGACTCATTGAATAATGTCACAGATATATGTTACTGGAAGGACATAATCATTCCTGTCCTCACCATCCTGAGTTTTTGATAGGAGAGCAAAATGGTCATGGTCACTCAGCAGTTGTTAGAAATCACAGGAAATTGTCTTGTTCTAAACTTTGATTAAGCTTCCAAATAAAGAAGACGTTGCAAGATTTCTGTGTGACACAAGAGTTGTTATCCCTGTGGTAGGTAGTTCTATAAAGGGCCCATTTTTTATGCATCTAGAGTGCCCACAGAATATAATAAAAAGGGTGAAAGAGAAACAAAAATCCCGGTACTTGTTTTGCTTAATAATATAAGTTGGCAGGACCAAATGGGCAGCTTGTGAACAACTTTAGAAAACGTTTCTCTTCCTCAGTATGAATTAAATTGGACCATCTTTAATAATGAATGAGGATTAGGGAGATGAGTGAATCCAAGAGGAACAGATCATATCCTAACGGTACAGGCTCTTGCATGGGGCTACCTATGTTCAAATCTATCATTTCCTAGCTTTGTGTTTCTAAGGAAACTTGAAATTTCTACCTGTGTAACTTCTCTGAGCCTCAGTTTTGTCCTTTATAAAATGATGGTGAAAATAAGTCCCTACCTGATAGAATTTTTGTGAGGATTACATTGCCCTATTTCACTAAATCTAAAAAAGGATTGATTGCGAGGCCATTACATTTGTACAAAATAAAAAAAAATAAGTTACACTATAAATTCTATACATCAATGAATTCAAGATGCAATTTGAATCTAGACATATTAAAAAATGAAATATGTCATTTCAGAATCAATGAAATGTAGTAGGTAATGCTTATAAGGTGCTTAATTTAGTACTTGGTTATAGTAAATGCTCAAAGATTGCTATTATGGTATAGAATTTTCCTAAAGGGGAATAGTAATTTCTACCTTCACAACGGAGGCCTTCTAGAAGGGATGACCACAGCCTTCAACAGGGAAGAGCAAGCCTAGGAACTGGAGTACCCACAAAGGACTCATGAGTTAGGTTTAAGTTTTTCCTATTTTTCTGTTGCACAACTTAAAGGTAAATCCATCTTTAGCGCAAGTTATGCATCACAATTGTTTTTAGTTATCCCCACCCTGACCCTCCAGTAAAGTCCAATAATCCTGGACCACTCCTTGTGAAGAAGTTGTGGGGACCACAAGGTGGGCAGTAAGGCTTTCTCCACAGTCTGCTTAGAGCTGAGGCCTAGGCAGTGGAGCTGCAATGCACCAAAAAAGGCCATTGTCCTGGGACTCCATGTGGTGATGAGCTGACCATCAAGAAGTGGTCTGTGAGGACCATTGAGAGTGGACAGCAGGGAACCTTACCCAGAAAAGTGGCTACCAGTGGACTTCTGACTTAGGAGTAAATGTAACACAAAAATTCTTTCCCCAGGATTTTACCAAAAGGTTAACTCTTGCAGTGGCAGAGGTGGCTAATGGTTCATTCATATAGATCTGTGGTTCTCAACCTTTCTAATGCCGTGACCCTTTAAGACAGCTCCTCATGTGGTGGTGACCCCCAACCATAAAATTATTTCCGTTGCTACTTCATAACTGTAATTTTGCTACTGTTATGAACTGTAATGTAAATATCTGATATGCAGGATGTATTTTCATTGTTACAAATTGAACATAATTAAAGCATAGTAATTAATCACAAAAAAACAATATGTAATTATATATTGTGAAATATTTATATCTAATTACAAATAAATGAAATTTTGTCTTGAATTGTGGTGTAGCATGGGTAACAGTCTTAATATGACAACAGTAAACTACATTGCTACATTTTGCTACACCGAGGAGCAGTGTGTTGGTTCCTAAGACCATGGGAAATAGGTGTTTTCCAATAGTCTTAGGCGACCCCTGTGAAAGGGTCCTTCGACCCCCAAAGGGGTCACGACCCACAGGTTGAGAACCACTGATATAGATGAACTTGTAAGAAAATATACACACCTAGACTAATGGGAGTTGAATCATGTGAATGCTTTTATTCCCTTGATTTTAAAAAGTACATTTCTTTGTGATTTCTAAAAACAAAATCAAATCTAATAAAAGGGTAATATGCAACTTAACTGTCTCTTCTTCACAAAGATATTGGCACCCATAGTGGCCAGGGTGGGATGCTGACATTGTCACACCAGCCATGGAGGGAGGGAGGGCGTCTGGGCAGACAGCATGCTCCCACCCCAGTGTACATAATGCAAGGGGGCCTCTGCACGTGAGCTGCAGAGGAAACACCTCTTTTGAACACTCATTGGCTAAGCTCCCTCTATGCTGCCACCGGCAGTGTTCTTGGTAACTTGGGTAATAAGTATCCAAGAAGGTGATCTAGGGTTTTTCCATCTCACTCCTAGAGGAAAAAAATAAGGTCAGCTGCTGGAGGGGCTAAGAAATGTCATATCCTGCCCTAGCTGGTTTTGCTTAGCAGAGAGAGCCTTGACCTGCCTATTGCAGGATCCGGGTTCAATTCTGATCAAGGGCATGTACCTAGGTTGCAGGCTTCTCCCTGACCAGGGCCCCGGTCAGGGCTCATGCAGGAGGCAAACAATCAAAGTATCCCTCTCACATTGATGTTTCTCTCTGTCTTCTAAGCTCTCTAAAAATCAAGGGAAACATATCCTCAGGTGAGGATAAAAAAAGAAAGAAAAAATGTCATATCCTATGAAAGACACATCTTGAAAATGCCTAAAGAAAGTTGTCATTTTTTTGTGTGTTTGTGTGGTGAAGGGACTGGAGTCCATGTTGATGAAAATACCATGGCAGCTGCAGCGGCCGGCAGGGGCAGCAGCAGTGGCAGCAGCAGCCGGGTGATGGGGCTGGCACCTTCCCCTAATCAGCCTGGTCACCTCCCACAGAGGGAGGCCAGATTGCAGCTTAGGTCCACTCCCCTTACGACATCTCCTGAGGGCTCCCAGTTTGTGAGAGGGGGCAGGCTGGGCTGAGGTACACCCCCCGCCAGTGCATGAATTTCATACACCAGGGCTCTAGTATACAATAATAATAATGGTAATAATATTACTAGCTAACACATATAACTTAATATGTTCTAAGTATTGTTTTTATGCATTACCAGTATTAATCCACTTATAATTCTATGAAGTAGGTGATTTTTATCCCCCAGTTAGCAGTTGAGGAAACTGAGGTATGGAAAGGTTACTTCTCCAAAGTATCGCATATTCACAAATCCCCATACACATGTACACACACATAATACCTATTTAGTGGCAGAGGTGGGCAGCATGATGGTGACCATTACATTCTCATATCATTTAACATGAATGTGTGTGTGTGTGTGTGTGTGTGTGTGTGTGTGTGTGTGTGTGTGGAGAGAGAGAGAGAGAGAGGGAGAGAGAAGGAGGGCGGTGCATGAATTCATGCGTGGGTGGAGTCCGGCCAGCCTGGCCAGGAGGAGGAGACATGGTCAGTTGGCTAGTCTGCCTGCTGGTCAAACTCCTGTTCAAGGGGACAATTTGCATATTAGCCTTTTATTATATAGGATATGTACTATATCCTATAGTGTATATAATCTGAGGGGCCATACTCTTTTGTGTTCAGAGACCATAATAATATGGCCACTCAGTGTACATTTCTTCCCAAAGCTTATGGTATCTTAGAATTTAGGAAATCCACATAGTGTTTAAATTGTACCTACAGTCCTATTCTAGTCTACCTCCCTGCATATAGGACCTTTGAGGGCCAGTACAGAGCAATGGGAAGAGGCACAGCTGTGACACAAGCTGAGTGAGCATGTGCGAGTTTAATTTTTAGCATTTTATATTGAGGTTATTGTAAAATTAAAGGAAATTGTAAAAAACAAATAATACAGACAGATAATGTGTAACTTACCCAGTTACCCTCAAGTGTAATGTCCTATAAATCATAACACAATTAGGATAGTTTTTTCTTGACATGAAAAAAAAAATGTCATTATTGTCCAAGGTTACACTTTCTAAAAACCAGAGTTTAACTTTTGGCTATATCCAAGTGATTAAACAAAAGTATACCAAAATGCATCATATAGAAGGGGGTTCTAATATTTGGTGACAGGAGAAGGTTTGACTTTAGGTGGTCGAGAGATAGTGCAATATACAGGTATTATAAAACAGAAACCCACACCTGAAACCTATATGTTCATGTTGACCAATGCATCCTAATAAATTACCAAATGAAAAAATTAAATACATCATATAAGCATACATTTTATTACTATGAGTTCTAGGTAACTGCTATTTTTTAAATAAAGGTGGTGATAAACTTTTTATACTCCCATCTTTTTAGGTTTCTCATCAATATATTGACAAATGTCCTTGTCAAATATGCAGTCTTTGTGTAGAGATTTGGGATGGGGAAGAGGGACTCAAGGACTATTAAATTCCATTCTGTTCTCACCTAGTAAAGTTGCTAAAGCTGCCCAGATATACTGCATTGTCAAGTCTCCCTTGCAAGTATTCCCATGGTGCTAAGGTCTCTCAAACAAATGTAAGCTGAAGTCCACTTAGTATGCAATGTATTTCTAAATATGCTAACCACCATGTGAGCCTTCAGTGAATCATACTTTTTTGCCAGCAGAGGGTCTTTCCTTGATGTTGATAACTACTGATGGATCAGGGTGGTGGCTGCTGAAGTTTGGGATAGATGTGGAAATTTCCAAAAATAAGATAACAGTGGATTGGGGATCATCTGTTGACTCTTCTTTTCACTATTTATCTGTAGCATGCCATACTATTTGATACCCACAGTAGAACTTCATACAAAATTGAAGTCGATCCTCTGTCAAACCCTTCAGATGCTTTACCAATTAAGTTTATGTAACATTCTAAATCCTTTGTTGTCATTTCAACAATCTTCATAGTATTTTCACCAGGAGTAGGTTCTTTCTCAAGAAAAAAACTTGCTTTGCTCATCTTTAAGAAGTAACTCCTCATCCATTAAAGTTTGATCATGATACTGCAGCAAGTCAGTCACTTCTCCAGGTTCCACTTCTAAGTCAAGTTCTCACTATGTCCACCATACCTGCAGTACTTTCTCTGCTGAAGTCATGAATTCCTCAAAGTCGCCCATGATAGTTGGAATCATCCTCTTCCAAACTCCTGTTAATATTAATATTTTGACATCTTCCATGAATCGCAAATGTTCTTAATGTGATATAGAATGGTGAATCCTTTCCAGAAGGTTTTCAACTTACTTAGTCCAGATCCATTAGAGCAGTAGTTCTCAACCTTCCTAATGCCACGACCCTTTAATATAGTTCCTCATGTTGTGATGTTCCCCAACCATAAAATTATTTTTGTTGCTACTTCATAACTGTAATTTTGCTACTGTTATGAATCATAATGTAAATATCTGATATCCAGGATGTATTTTCATTGTTACAAATTGAACATAATTAAAGCCTAGTGATTAATCACAAAAACAATATGTAATTATATATTGTGAAATATTTATTTCTAATTACAAATAAATGAAATTTTGTCTTGAAGCATGGTGTAGCATGGGTAATAGTCTTAATATAACAACAGTAAACTACATTGCCACATTTTGTAACAGTATGCATAAAAAGTGAATGCTAGTGGGAAGGTTGAGATTGCTTCTTTCTTACCAGATCAGAAATTCTTGGGGCAGTCTTTGCAAGAGCACAGTGAAAATCATCTTCCACAACAAGTCTACTTCTGTACTTAGACTTGATAACCAACAAGCTAGAAATCCCTGTTTCACAAAGATATGTTATTGGAAATGGAAGAAGAAGGCACAACACAGTCTCAGACAGAACAGGATATGACTGCAAACACTTGATCCAGAATTTTGTAACTGGCATTGTAGAGAAATCAGTTCTCGCTTCATTGCTGTTAATAAGTTCAATGAACTCCTCTTGTGCTGTCTCAGGAATATCTTCAACTTTGATTGTGAATGGGCTTCTGGCAAGTACAAATGGGATGTCAGGTAGATTTGAAAAGTACGATGAAATTTCGTGTGCAAGCATGTGTAAGTGATCTTTCACAGAAAGTATCATTGTAATCCTTTTGCCTGGTTCAATGTCATGTTCCTCAAAGAAAGCAGATAAAGTAGGCAACATGTAAATTTTATTTTCATCCATTTTTTTTTTGCCAAAGCTGAAGTTTCATTTGCAATGATTGGATCTTTTTCAGACAAATTGAGGCATGTTGCATTTGGTCCTTGCAGTGATAAACTTAACACATTCAAGATAGCAAAGATGTCAACCAAGTAAGCTATTTTCTGCAGTTCACTTTTATTGCTGAAAAGTGCTTCAAACTGCAGTCTTGCTTTCTGATTAAAAACATTTTGAGTTCATCACAAAGCTCAAAAACACATTTTAAAACTTTTCCTCTCAACAACCATCTCACTTCAGTGTGCAATAGAGCATTGTTCCAACTTGTTGCACAGTTGTAAAAACAGTCGACTGTTTAAAGTGCTCGCCTTTACAAAATTGACAGAACTTATAATGATTTTCATTACTTCTTGTAACTCTTATGGTGGCATCTTTGTTGCTAATATTTGCCAATGAATCATACAGTGAGTTCCAGTGACTTTTGGTTTCTCATTTAGTACCAAACGTTGAAATCCAGATCAATATCCTAGCATAGGTGGAGTACCATCTGTGCAAACACCACAAACCTTTTATCAAGAGATCTTTTGCTCTTTCAGAAATGAACCAATTGTGTCAAATACATCATATGCAGTAGTTGTAATTTCAAGAGGTTTGCAACAAAGAAACTCATCTTTAAAGTTGCCATCATTAATATACTTCATGTAAACCAGTAACTGTGAATGGTTTGCAAAGTCTGTAGATTCATCAAGCTGGAAACTAAATATTGAAAGTGTAGCAAATTTAATTTCCTGGATTACCTGATCAAGAATATCAGCAGACATGTCATCTATTCTTCTGCAGACAGTGTGTTTAGTTAAGAAATAGGAAGCTTCAACAGCTCCTACATTTTGTTTGTGGTACTTGCCATCAGTGTCAAGTCTGGCTTTCTTGAATCCATCAGCTTTGCTTCTAAAATAGTTGGTACTTAGCCAGCAAAGCTCAGATGCTTGCTATCAAAATGGCGTTTTAGTTTGTTGGGCTTCATAGATTCGGCTGATAGAACTTCAAAACAATTAACACATTGCGGTTTCTCAATTCCAGCTGTAACTATTGAGGTAAAACCATACTGTAAAAAATCCTCCCTATATTTTCTTAACGTTCTTCTCTATAGGATCCATTGTCATAGGATGGTTTGCTAATGAAAATAATATATAACAATAGCTTTAAGAATACAAAAGGTGATATATGGCATAGTTCAGTCAATACGGTTCATTCAAGTTTCCTATGATTTACCATTCTGTATGTGTGTTTTTTTTACATACCTGTTACTATCACAAGGGGGCAGTATTCACATCAACCACAGTTGAATATAAAAAGACCAATCAGCATCCAGATTAAGTTTCCATGGTACAGATATATATATATTTTTGCAGTAGTTGATTTTACAGTACATGATTTTACATTTACCTAGTAATTATAATTCCTGAAGTGTTGTTTTACTACCAATACTGCTGCTTTCAACACAGTAGCTGCTTTTAACAGAACAGCTGCTTTCAACACACCAGCTGCTTTCTACACAGTAGCTGCTCTCTACACAGTAGCTGCTCTCTATACATGTGTGACTGGTCCCCATAAGTACATTATGGTGCCTCCCTGTCACATACACCTGGATTTGTATGGGGTGTATGTGATAGGGTTGGCACAATAATGTCATCACGCTGGGTAGTCATATGTGGGTGTATCTGCATGTTGGCAGACCTGCCTGGAGGAGGGCTATCTCGGTTCCTAAGACCATCGGAAATATGTGTTTTCTGATGGTCTTAGGCGACCCCTGTAAAAGGGGCATTCAACCCCCAAAGAGGTCATGACCCACAGCTTGAGAACCGCTACATTAGAGGAACCACCACCTATGACATCAATAGCCTTGCAGAATGTATTTCTTAAATAATAAAACTTGAAAGTTGATATTATTCCCTGATAAGTGGGCTGCAGAATAGATGCTATGTTAGCAGGTAGGAAAAAAAAACAACAACAACATAAATCTTATGTGCATCTCCATCAGAGCTCTTGGGTGACCAGGTGCATTGTTGATGAGCAATAACATTTTGAAAGGAATCTCTTTTTTCTGAGCAGTCTCAACATGGGTTATAAATATTCAGTAAACCATTGTCTAAACAGATGTGCTATCATCAGGGTTTTGTTTAATTTTTGCTCTATTTATAGAGCACAGGCAGAGTAGATTTGGCAAAATCAGTAAGGATCCTAGGATTTTGGAATAGTACGTGACTACGGCCTTCAACCTAAAGTCAACAGATTCATTACCCACTGACAAGAGAGTCTTTGTAGCTAGGGTAGATCTTCTGTATAATTTGCTGCAGCTTCTACATCAGCACTTGCTGTTTCACTTCCACTTTAATGTAATAGGGAAAACTTTTCCTTAAACCTCAGAAACCAACTTCCACTAGCTTCAGACTTTTATTCTGCAGCTTACTCAACTCTCTCTGCCTTATAAGAATTGAAAAGAGTTATGGCCTTGCTCTAGATTGAGCTTTGGCTTAAGGAAATTATGTGGCTGCCATGATCTTCTATCCAGACCACTAAAACTTTCTCCATATCATCAGTAAGTCTGTTTTGCTATCTTATCATTTGAGTGTTCACTGGAGTATTACTTTAATTTCCTTCAATGACTTTTCCTTTGCATTCACATCTTGGCTGTTTGGCACAAGAGACCTGGCTTTCAGTCTTTATCAGTTTTTGACATGTCTTCCTCACTAAGCTTAACCATTTCTAGCCTTTTAATCAAAGTGAGAGATGAGAGACTCTTCCTTTCACTTTGAACACACTGAGGCTATTGTAAGGTTATCAATTGGCTTAATTTTAATATTGTTGTGTCCCTAGGAATAAGAGGCCCAAGGACAGGGAGAGAAATAGGAAAACAACCAGTGGATGAAGCAGTCAGAACACACATTTGTCTATTACATTTGCCATTTTACATGGACAGATTGTAATTGCAATATAAAAAAATCATGGACCACCATAATAAATATAATAATAATGAAAGAGTTTGAAGTATTGCAAAAATTATCAAAATGTAACAAAGTAAGCAGATGCTATTGGGAAAATGGCACTAATAGACCTGCTTGATATAGAGTTGACATGTAACATAAATTTGTAAGAAATACAGTATCTTCAAAGCATAACAATGCAAATCACAATACAATGAAGTATGTTGCATTTTTAAATTAAATTCTTTATTATTCAAAATATTACATATGTCTCCTTTTTCCCCCATTGACCTCTCCCAGACTGCCCCCATGCCCAAGCACATGCCCTCAAATCCCCACCATCAGTGTCCATTGGTTATGCACATATGCATGCATACAAGTCCTTTGGTTTATCTTTGACCCCCTGTCCCCTGCCTTCCCTCATGGAGTGGATAGTCTGTTCATTGCTTCTATGAATCTAGTTTTATTTTTCTTTATCAGTTTATATTGTTCATTATATTCCACAAATGAGTGAGATCAGGTAATATTTATATTTCTCCAACTGGCTTATTTCCCTTAGCATAATGCTCTCTATTTCCATACATGCTGTTGAAAATGGTAAGAATTCCTTCTTTTATACAGCTGTGTAGTACTCCATTGTGTAGATTTACCACTGTTTTATAATCTACTCATCTGCTGATGGGCACTTAGGCTGTTTCCAAATCTTAGCTATTGTAAATTGTGCTGCTATGAACATAGGGATACATATATCCTTTATGATTGGTGTTTCTGTTTTCTTCGGATATATTCCTAGAAGTGGGATTACTGGATCAAATGGGAGTTCAATTATTAGTTTTTTAAGAAATACCATACTGTTCTCCACAGTGGCTGTACCAGTCTGCATTCCCACAAGAAGCACAAGCAGAAAAGTTCCTTTTACTCCGCATCCTCTCCAGCACTTGTTGTTTGTTGATTTGTTGATGATAGCCATCTGACAGGTGTGAGATGGTACCTCATTGTCATTTTGATTTGCATCTCTCGGATGATTAGGACTTTGAGCATGTTTTCTTATGTATCTTGGCCTTCTCTATGTCCTCTTTTGAAAAGTATCTATTTAGGTTCTTTGCCGATTTTTTGATTGGATTGTTTAACTTACTTTTGTTAAGTTGTATGAATTCCCTATAAATTTTGAATATTAAACCTTATCAGAGATAATATTGACAAATATGTTCTCCCAGGAAGTGAGCTTTCTTGTTGTTTTGTTGATGGTTCCTTTTGCTGTGAAAAAGCTTTTGATTTTGATGTAGTCCCCTTTGTTTATTTTCTCTTTAGTTTCCATTTCACTAGAAGTTGTATCAGTAAGTATATTGCTATGAGAAATGTCTGCTAGTTTGCTGCCTATGACTTCCAAAATTTTTATGGTTTCCATTCTTAAGTTTAAGTCCTTTATCCATTTTGAGTTTATTTTTGTGTATGGTGTCAGTTTGTGGTCTAGTTTCATTTTTTTGCATGTATTTGACCAATTTTCCCAACATAATTTATTAAAGAGACTGTCTTGACTCCATTATATGTTCTTGTCTCATTGTCAAGTATTAATTGAGCATAACGGCTTGGGTCCATTTCTGCATTCTCAGTTGTGTTCCATTTATCTATATGTCTATTCTTGCACCAGCACCAGGCAGTTTTGAGGACAGTGACTTGGTAGTATAGCCTGATATCTGGCATTGTGATCCCTCCAACTTTGTTTTTCTTTCTCAAGATTGCTACAGCTATTCAGGGTCTTTTTTTTCCAGATTAATTTTTCATCGTTTATTCTAGGTCTTTGAAGTATGCCATTAGTATTTTAATGGGGATTGCAATGAATCTGTAGATTGCCTTGGGTAGTATGGACATTTTAATGACGTTGATTCTACCAATCCATGAACATGGTATGTTTTCCATTTGTTTATGTCTTCCTCTATCTCTTTTTTGTAGAATCCTGTAATTTTTTTAGAACAATTTCTCTACCTTCTTGCTTAAATTTATATCTAGGTATCTTAATTTATCACAACCAGGATCACATTAATACAATGAACTTACGTATTTTGTTCCATTTTCCCAAGTTTTTGTTTTACTTGTTTGTGTGCATGTGTGTTTAATTTAATGCAATTTTAATACATGTTAGATAATGCATCGACCATGAGAATCTAAATTCAGGTCATTTGAATATCTAAGGATTCCTCTTATTTCTGTTTTATAACAACACCTACTTCTTCCTTCCACCATGTTCCCTCAATAAGCAATTAAATAATTTTGTAAAAAAATATAATTTTCAAAAAATATAAGAATGGCCCTGGCTAGTGTGGCTTAGTTGGTTGGGCATTGTCCCATGCACTGAAAAGGTATGGGTTCAATTCCTAGTCAGGGAAGATACCTGGGTTGGGTTACTTGCTTGAACCCTAATAGGGGGAGTGTAGGAAGAAACTGATTGACGTTCCACTCACATACATGTTTATCTCTCTCTCTCCCTTTTCTTCCCTCTCTAAAATCAACTTTAAAAATAATTGTTTAAAATATGCAAGTGTAATAATACAGAATTTAATACTTCAAAAAAATTTTTTTTCACACAGCATAATTCCACTGAGATTCATCTAAGTTATTGCATGGAGAAAATAGTTTATTTTATATTGTGCAAACATTTTGCTAATCTATTTGTAGGTACAACCACCCACAGTTTAATAAACCATTCCCTAGCTGAGAGACATTTTGGTGTTTGCAGTTTGGAGCTATTACCAACAAAGTTGTTATAAACAATCACATGCAGGCTTTTTGTGTGGACATAAGTATGCAGTTTTTTCTATGATAAATGCCAGAAGTGCAGTTTCTCAGTCATATAATAGTTTCATACTTTCTTTTATCATTGTTGCTTGTTTTTAAATTTTTAATGCTTAGCTAATTTCCAGAGTACTTACAATATTTTGCCTTCTCACCAGCAGTGTATGCATGATCTAGTTCTCCATATCCATGGCAGCATTTGGTGTTTGCACTGTTTTCTATTTCAGGAAGTCTGATAGATGTGTAGTTTTATTTCACTGTGGCTTTAATTTGCATTTCCCAAATGGCTAGTAATGATGATTTTTTTAATGTATTTGTCATCTGTATATATACTTCAATAAAATATACCTTCATATATTTTGCCTTTGTTTTACTTTTATGAGTTATTTACATATTCTAGATACTAGTTCTTTTCCAAACAAGTTATATAAAATAATATTCTTTCAGTCTGTGTCTTGTATTTCATCTTCTTAACAGGTTCTTTTGTACAACAAAATATTTTAAAATTTGATGAAGTCCAATTAATTTATTTTTTGTTTATGGATTATACTTTATGTGTCAAGTATAAAACGTATTTTCTTGCACAAATATTATCTATTATATGTATTTTCAAAAGATTTATAGTTTTTTGTTTTATATGTAAGATATGAGTTAATTTTGAATAAAGTATGAGGCTTAAGTCATTTTTTATTTTAATACAGCAGGTGTCTACTTGCCTCAGTGCCATTTCTTGAAAATATTGTCATTATTCCATAGAATTTCTTTTACTACTATTTAAAAAGTCATTGGGCACATTTGTGTAGGTGTGTTTCTGGGTCCTCTGTTCCATTGCCTTGATCTATAAATCTATCTTTCCATCTTTTACATACTATTCTGATTACTGTAATTATATAATAAGTCTTAATATTGGGTGGCATAATTCCTCTCACTTAAATCTTTGTCAAGATTATTTTAGCTATTATAGAGCTATGAATTTTCTATACATTTTAGAATAGCTTGTTTATTTTTACAAAAAATAACTGTTATTTTAGTAGGATTGCATTAAACCTGTATGTCAATTTACTGTAAAGAGAATTGACATCTTGAATAGAACCAGGGCCTGAGAAGTGCGGCCTGCCACCCAGTGTCCATGGGTAGGGCTGTGCAGCCCCTCGGCCATCCTGTGGCCTCCTGGGAGCTGTACCCAGGCTGACCCGTGGCTTGGAGACAGGGGAAAGTGGATGTTTACAGAATCCAGAAAAGCTACAGCTGCTACAGGCACCAGACAGTTATGAGCCCAATAAAACCGGTCCCCAATCAGTGCAAATACTTGGATTCAGAGGACCTCTACACTCCACATGGAAAGGAGAGAGAGAACTACATAACCAGATACCCAAAGAAGAGAGACCATGGACAGACAAAGAAACAGCCTGCTTATGAAAGAAAAGCAGACATCATCAGAAAAGGAAATAAATGAAATGGAGGCAAGTAACTGGCCAGAGAAAGAATTCAGAGAAATGGTCGTGAGATGGCTGAAAAGAATGGAAGACAAATTTGACAATATGAGTAAGAACCAAGAGGAAATGAAAAATGACATTTCTGCTGTAAAGAACTCAATAGAAAGCATCAAAAGTAGACTAGAAGGAGCAGAGGACTGTATCAGAGAGCTAGAAGACAAGGTAGGAAAAAGTACTCAAATAGAACAGCTTCTAGAAAAAAAATTAAAAAGCAGGAGGAGAGCCTAAGGGAACTTTGGGACAACACAAAACAAAACAACATGGGCATAATAGGGGTTCTAGAAGGAGAGGAAACTGAGTAAGTAATAGAAAACCAATTTGAAGAAATAATGGCAGAAAACTTCGCTGATAAAGGGAAGAAAAATCCTACACAAATACAAGAAGCTCACAGAGTCGCAAGCAAAATGAACCCCAAAAGACTAGCAGCAAGTCACATTATAATTAAATTGGCAAACACCAACGACAAACTAAGCATCTTAAAAGCAGCCAGAGAGAGACATAAAGTTAGCTACAAAGGAACACCCATCAGAATAGCCACTGATTTCTCAACAGAAACTCATCAGGTCAGAAGGGAATGCAATGAAATATACAAAGTTATGCAAAGGAAGGGTCTGAATCCAAGAATACTGTACCCAGCAAGGCTTTCAATCAAAATTGATGGTGAAGTAGGGAGCTTCAAAGACAAAAATAGACTAAGGGAATTTTATTACCATAAAACCAGCAATGAAAGAAATGATAAAGAGTCTGCTATTTAAAAAAAAGAAGGAAGCAAAGAAGAAACAAAGGGGTAAAAAATAAAAAATAGTGACAAATAAGTACTTATGAATAATAACTTTAATTATTAATGGGTTAAGTGCTCCAATCAAAAGACATAGGGTAATGGATTAGATAAGAAAACATGACCCACATATCTGCTACCTATAAGAAACACACTTTAAAAAAAAGATGCACACATACTGAAGGTGAAGGGATGGAAGATGGTTTTTCAGGCAAATGGAAATGAAAATAAAAACTGGGTAGCAATACTTATTTCTGAAACATTAGATCTCAAAGTGAAGGACATAAGAGAAAAAGAAGGCCACTTCATAATACTAAAGGGAGCAATCCAAGAAGAAGAAATAACTCTGGTAAAAATATATGCACCAAATACAGTAGCACCTAAATACATTAAAAAAAAACCCTCCTGGAGTATAGCAAAGGAGAGACTGACAGCAATACAATCATAGTAGGAGACTTTAATGCCCCACTATCAACATTGGACAAATCCTCTAAACAAAAAATCAGCAAAGAAACATAAATCCTAAATGACTAACTAGACCTGATGGAATTAATTGACATCTTCAGAACATTTTACCCCAAAGTCACAGAATATACATCCTTCTCAAGTCTACGTGGGTCATTTTCAATGACGGACAATATGTTGGGTCATAGGCAAGTCTCTTAATATTCAAGAAGATAGAAAACAAATCAAGCATTTTCTCAGATCACAATGACATAAAACTGGAAATCAACTACAACAAAAACAACCCAAAGAAATCAAACACATGGAAACTAAACAGCATGCTATTAAATAATGACTCCATAAGCAGAGAGATCAGAGGGGAAAAAAAAAAAAACATCATGGCAACAAATGACAATGAAAATACAACAATCCAAAATCTATGGGACACAGTAAAAACAGTCTAGAGAGGGAAGTTCATAGATCTACAAGCCTTCTGCAGAAGAAAAGAAACAATGGTAATAAATTACCTAACCCTACAACTCAAAGAGCTAGAAAGAGAGAAGCACAAAAAGCCCAGTGTAAGCAGAAAGAAGGAAATAGTAAAGTTCAGAGTGGAGATAAATGACATAGAGACAAAAGAAACCATTTAAAAGATCAACAAAACAAGAGCTGGTTCTTTGAAAGGATAAATAAGAATGATGGACCTCTAACAAGGCTCACCAAGAAGCAAAGAGAGAGGATCCAAATAAACAAAATCAGAAATGATAGAGGAGAAATAACAACAAACCCCACCAAAATACAAAGGATTGGTAAAAAATACTATGAACAACTCTATTTGAACAACCTGGACAACCTGGAGGAAATAGACTTATTCCTAGAAAACTATAACCTTCAAAAACTCAATCAGCAAGAATATAAACATCTCAATAGGCCAATAACTTTGGAAGAAATTGAAGCAGTCATAAAAAAGCTTCCAGGAAACAAAAGCCCGGGGCCCGATGGCTACAAGGAGAGTTGTATCAAATTTTCAAGGAAGGTTTAAAACCTATCCTCCTCAGACTATTCCAAAAAATTCAAGAAGAAGTAACACTTCCAAACACCTTCTATGAAGCCAGTATCACCCTAATACCAAAACCAGATAAGGACAACACGATGAAAGAGAATTACAGGCCAATATCCCTCAGGAACATAGATGCAAAAATCCTCAACAAAATTCTAGCAAATCGGATCCAGCAGTACATCAGAAAGATCATATACTATGACCAAATAGAAATTATCCCAGGAATGCAAGGATGGTACAATATCTGCAAATCAATAAATGTGATACATCACATAAACAAATTGAAAGATAAAAATCACATAGCCATATCATTTTTCTGATGCAGAAAAAGCATTCCACAAAATCCAACACCCTTTCTTGATTAAAACTCTCAGCAAGGTGGGAATATAAGGATCATTTCTAAATATCATAAAAGCCATATATGATAAACCCACAGCCAGCATCATACTCAATGTGCAAAAATTAAAACCATTTCCCCTAAGAACAAGAACAAGACAGGGATGCCGATTCTCACCACTCCTATTTGACATAGTACTGGAAGTATTAGCCATTGCAAACTAGAAGAAATAAAAGGCATCCGAATTGGAAAAGAAGTAAACCATCCTTATTTGCAGATGACATGATACCATACATAAAAAATCCAAAAGACTCCATGAAAAAAATTAATCAAATTAATAAATGAAGTCAGCATTTTACCAGGATACAAAATTAATGCCAAGAAATGTATGGCATTTCTATACACTAATAGTGAACTTACAGAAAGACTAAAAAAGCAATCCCATTTACCATTGCACCAAAAGAATTAAGATACCTAGGAATAAACTAAGGAGGTAGAAGACCTACATACACAAAACTTTTTTCAGGACACTGAAAAAAGAAAAAGATGAAGACATAAACAGATGGAAGAGCATACCGTGCTCATGGATTGGGAGAATCAACATAATTAAAATGTCCATACTACCCAAATCAATCTATAGATTCAATTCACTACCCATTAAAATACCAACGATATACTTTACAGACCTAGAAAGAACTCTCCAAAGATTCTTCTGGAATTAAAAAAAAAGACCCTGAATAGCCACAGCAATCCTGAAAAAGATGAATAAAGTAGGAGGGATCTTAATACCAGATTTCAAGGTGTATTACAAAGCCATTGTTCTCAAAACACCTTGGTACTGCCACAAGAACAGACATATAGACCAACGGGATAGAATAGAGAATCCAGATACTGACCCAAACCACTACGCTTAATTAATATTTGACAATGGAGGCAAGAGCATACAATGGAGTCAACACAGTCTCTTCAATAAATGGTGTTGAGAAAATTGGTGAAGTATCAAACAGACTGTCAAACTACAGTGGGCAAGTTAGGGAGAGGTGAGGTATATGATAGATCAACCAAAGGACTTGTATGCATGCATAGAAGCATAACCAATGAACACAAGACACTGGGGGTTAGAGTATGCCTGGGAGGGGGGGCAATGAGAAGAATTGTTTACATGGAACACATTAATAAAAATAAAATAAAAAAATTACAAAATTGGACAGATAGATGCACAAAAAAAAAAAGAAAGAAAGAAAGAAAGAAAGAAACTAGATCACCAACTTACACCAAATACAAAAATAATCTCAAAATGGATACAGGATTTAAACATAAGACAGGAAACCATAAAAATACTAGAGGAATCCACAAGCAGCAAAATCTCGGACATATGCCAAAGGAACTTCTTCACTGATACTGCTCCAAGGACAATGTAAGCTAAAGAGAAAATAAACAAATGGGACTACATCAAAATAAAAAGCTTTTGCACAGCAAAAGAAACCATCAACAAAAAATAAGAAAGCCCACTGTATGGGAGAACATATTTGCAAATGTTATCACTGATAAAGGTTTTATCTCCAACATCTACAGGCAACTTACACAACTTAATAAAAGGAAGATAAATGATCCAATTATAAAATGGTAATGGACCTAAATAGAATCTTTTCTAAAGAAGACCGAAGGAAGGCCAAGATACATATGAAAACATGCTCAAAGTCACTAATTATCCGAGAGATGCAAATCAAAATGACAATGCGATACCATCTCACACCTGTCAGAATGGCTATCATCAGCAAATCAACAAACAACAAATGTTGGAGAGGATGCAGAGAAAAAGGAATCCACATGCACTGCTGGTGGGAATGTAGACTGGTGCAGCCACTGTAGAGAACAGTATGAAGTTTCCCCAAGACACTAAAAATGGAACTCCCATTTGACCCAGTAATCCCATTCCTATGAATATATCCTAAGAAACTAGAAACACCAATCAGAAGGGATTTTTGCACACCTATGTTCTTAGCAGCACAACTCACCATAGCTAAGATTTGGAAATAGCCTAAAACCCCATCAGCAGATGACTGGAACAGAAAACTGTTGTACATCTATACAATGGAATACTATGCTGCCATAAAAAAGAAGAAATTCTTACCATTTTCAGCAACCTGGATAGAACTGGAAAGCATTATGCTAAGTAAAATAAGCCAGTCAATGAAAGAAAAATACCACTTGATCTCACTTATTTATGGATAATAAAGGAACATTATAAATTGATGAACAAAAAGATAGATACAGAGGCAGTAAAGCATCAAACAGACTGTTTTAATTAGAGAAGGAAGCTTATGGAGAAATGGGATAGATAAGAGATCAACTGAAAGACTTGTATTCATGCATATAAGCGTAACCAATGGACACAAGACACTGGGAGATTAGGGTATGTATGGAAGTCGGGGGGGCAATGAGAAGATATGTACACATGTAATACATTAATAAAAATTTTAAAAAAAATATAGAATTGACATCTTTACCATACTGAATCTTCCAATTCATTCACATATTATATCTCCTTACCAATAGATCTTTTATTTCTTTCATCATATTGTGCTCTTTCACATTGTTTAACATCGTGAGAAGAGTGTATTTCCATATACATAATACAACTATTATGATGTTATTGTATATTATGCATGTGATTACAAAAAGAGAAAGTAGGAAAGGATGTGATATTGCTGTTTTGAAAGGGAAGCACTTTTTGAAAATATAAATGGCTATAGCTAAATATGTCTATGGTGTTGAAAAGCTTTTTAATGATAAGGTTATGATGATTTATTGAGGAATTGATGGAGACTTGCAATTTTTCATGAATGCAAAACATATTTTAATTACATTAATGCCATGTATCAGTATATTTTCTTATTATTCTTCTTTTGCCTACACTTTTATGATATATGATGCATGTTGTAAATTGAAGGCTGATCCTTGCTTATATTCCAGTGTAAAACAATAGTCTTTTTCTCATAAAACAGACAGCAAATTAATTAGAAAGATCCAAATGTGCTAAATTTACAAGTGAACAAGGAGTGGATTTTTAAATAATTTCAAAAACCTAAAGGCATTATTTTTACATGAATTGGGAAGTGTCTGAATTATTTTCCCCACTTATTCAATCATTTACCTGATCTTAAAACATTCAGATTAACACAGATTTACTGGGGGGGGGGGGGGGGGATGGAGTAAGGAATGCACTTGAGAGATAAGGCCTCTATATATAAAATCCTAAGTGGCCATCCAACTGTTCAAATGTCTAACTCATAGCTATGATGTGCAGTGACCGCCAGGGGGCATACACTCCAACAAGTAGCTATGATGTGCACTGACCACCAGCATGCAGATGCTCAACACAGGAGCTGCCAAGCTGAGGTGACTTGGCAGCTGCAGTTCTCGGGTGACACATCTGAAACCAGAGAGGAGGAAACCTGATTCCAGGGTGCATCATCCACGAACTAACCTCTCATAATCTAGGACCCCTGGGGGGGGGGTCTGTTTTCAGTCCGATCACTGCAGGCCAGTCCAAGGGTCCCCTCCAGTCACAAATCTGTGCACCAGGCCTCTAGTATTCATAGAAACGTTTCCACCGTTATTGAGATGAGAAAAATAATTGTGGCATTTCTGTCTCTCCCCACAGTGATATGTATCTGTTGAATTAGTTAACCTTCTATAAATTCGTAAGTACAGTGGGGGAAATGTACTAGTTTACAGGCTAGCTTAGGGGAACAGAGGCCAGAAAAAAAATACCACAGTTTGTAATCAGGCAACTTGATATGTCATTGATATTTTCAATATTGTCATGAAGTTTCTGAGTAATCATGTTCTTGCAGAGTGGTGTGCTCAATTTTAGGAGTTTTTTCACTGAGTTGAGTAATTGTCACCAAGTGAATTGTTTTATGATTCCTGGTCCAAATGTCAAGGTAGTCAACATTGCCTCAACCCTTATTTCTTGAGTGAAAACTCCATATGCAAATTGGTAAGGAGGTACCAAACTTTAATTTCAAATTTTAATAAGAATTTTATACTCAAGCCACCCTATACAAACATAAAACAATGTGGCAACTTTTTATTTACACAGAAGCATATTTTTAAAGTAAATACAAATCTCATTCATTTTAATATATACTTTATTGCTTCAAAAGGAAAATCTATTGATTTTTAACTTAAATCTATTGTTGTTGCAGTGGTTAATAAGATTATATAGGGTTCGAGTGTGCAATTCTCTGATATATTATCTGTACTGCATTGTGTGCCCACCACTCAAAGTCAAATCTCCTTCTGTCACCATTTATTCCCCTTCTACCCTTTGCTACTCCCCTAGCCCCACATTCTCCCTGGTAACTCCTATGTTTGTATCTATGGGATCTTGAGACTATCATGCTAAGAGAAATAAGTCAGAAAAAGTTAAAAACCATATGATTTCACTCACATGTGGTATATGAAACAGAAAGTAACAAATGAACAAAAAAATAACAAAAACTCATACAAGTTATTGTTGTTGTTTTTTAAATCCCCCTATATCAGCCATGAACCTGGCAAAAAATAAAATCTGACACCCAGGATTCAATAAAACACAATAAAGAGACTCCTTTCAGAGGTGTAGGCAGTTTTAAAGGAAACAAAAAAAAAGTGCTATTGGGGTAGTAGGAAGTTGTCCCACATCCCTTCCTCAAGTCTGAAGGTGAAGGAAGTAACATTTTCTAACTTCATAAGAGATAGAGCAATGCAGGAGGGGATTCCTACCAGCAGAGTTAGGGATATAAGCTGCCACTGTGACAATTAAGACTAAAAGAAGGTGAAGAGAAATGGAGAATAAATACCCAGGCCCTATTCTCTCTCCCTGACTCTTGTCTGATGTCTATCCTCCCATTGACCAAAATCAACTGAGGTGGGTCTGCAAGGGAGCTAAGAAGATGTAATTTAAAGGGATCAGCGCTGCAGACACAGAGCAGAACAAAGAAGGACATAAAACAGGTCGGGCCAACAAGAAGAATGGTGTAAATTATTTAAAGTGTTGAAAGAAAAAAGAATATATCAACCTAGAATTTTTATCAGTGAAATAATAATTCAAAAGTGAAGGAGAAATACTTTATCAGACAAGCAAGTACTTGCCAATAGATCTGCTTTGCAAGAAGTGTTTAAATAAGTTCTTCAAAAAGAAAATTATGTGGGTCAGAAAGTTGAGAAAAATAAAGAACATTAAATAAGAAATAAATTACAGTAAAATAAAATCCTTCATTTTCCTTATTTCAAATGACCTAATTGATAATCTAAGAAATAAAATAACAATGTGTTGGGTGGTTAGTATTTATGGATAACATGAAGAATGAGAGCAATAAGGTTGGAGGAGGAATGAGGAATAATCTGCATTAAGGTACTCGCACTACCTGTGAGGGATAATGGGTTGGAGTGAGAACCAGAAGGAAATTTCACAATTCCTTAGTTCAGTCAATGTAAGAACCATCCTTAACTAGTACAAGTTCAACCTCATTTTGTTGTAATCATAATTTTTCATTTTATTTTCTTTCCAATAATTGAAGAAAAATAGAAAAAAAATGAGGTCAATAAGATGGAAACAAGAACCTAATATAGTTTTTCATTTCTAATGGATTTAACTGCTCCTCCTAACCTTGTCTTATTCCACAGATTTAATATTTTTCTGCAAACCTCTATTTCAAGAACAGTGTGGTAGTTACCAGAAAGAAAGGGGGTGGTGCAGTACTATAAGCAGATAATGAGGGGATAAATGGTGATGGAAGGAGACTTGATTTGGAGTGGTGAACACACAATATAATATACAGATGATGTATTATGGAATTGTCATCTGAAGCCTATATAATTTTATTAATGAATGTGACCTAAATACATACCTTAGCTAATAATAGAGAAACATGTAAATTGACCATACCTCCACTATGCTGACAGCCAATCAGAATGAGTATGCAAATCAACCCAACAAAATGGCGGTTAATTTGCATAAATACCTGGGTCCTGGGAACCTCTGCAACACCCAGGTCATTCCCAGCTGGCCATCATAGGGGCTGAGCCTGTGATTGGAGGGGCAGTGCACAAGGGTGGGGAGGCCTTCCCAAGCCTAAAGCCTGGGGCTTGGGAAGGGGCAGAGCCTACGACCAAATGCAGGCCATCCAGAAGTCAGCGCTGGGTTGCCCAACTGCAGCCTGGCGACCCAACACTGACTGCTCACGTGGCTGAGACCCAGAAAGTGAGTCAGGACCTAATCTGCAGCCTCAGTGGACGCTGTTGATCAGTGTACTTACTTCTCTCTTTCTCTCCCTCTTTCTTTCTGATCTTCACCAGCAGCCAGGCTTTTCTTTCTCTCCCCTTCTTAAGCCCTGCCTCTTTGATCAGACCCAGAGATAGGCCTGGAGATGCTGACCGACATAGGAACCAACCTTCAGAACCAAAGGTGGGTGCTGTGGGGAACCAATGGTTGCCTAGGAGGTGGAGCTTATGATGCTGACTAGCAAAGGAACTGACCAATCAGAACCAAATTGGCCAGCAGAGGAGGGCAGTTGGGAATGACATTAGGCCTGCAGGAGAGGGCAGTTAAGGGTGATCAGGTTGGCAGGCAGAAGCAATTATGGGCAATTAGGAGGCAGGCAGGAGAGCAGTTAGGAGACAACGATATCTGATTGCCGGTTACTGATCAGGACTAAAATGACAATCGGACATTCTGAAAGGGGTCCCCAGTTAGAGAGGGAGAAGGCAGAGTTGAGGGAATCCCCCTTCCAAGCACAAATTTCATGCACCGGGCCACTAGTCCTATCTAATAAAAAAGTAATAGGCAAATTGACTGTACCTCTGCTACACCCAAAGCCACGCCCACCAGTCAATAAAGTGCAAGTATACAAATTAATCCAACCAAGATGGCTGCAGCCATGGAAAGAGGAGGAGGCTTGAGTTGCCCCTGGAGATGGAGGAAGCCAAACTTTCTGCCCGCTCTGGCCTGCCTTGGCCTCCTCTCAAGGCTACAACGTTTCAATTACAGAAGATAAATGAATGCCAACAAAAAATGGCTATGGCCACAGAGTGAGCAGGAGGTTTGGCCCCTCTCAAGGCTACAAAGTCTCAATTACAGAAGATAAATGAATCCCAACAAAAATGGCTATGGCCACGGAGCTAGCAGTAGGCTTGGCTCCGCTCAAAGCAACAAAGTTTCAATTATAGAAGATAAATAAATCCCAGATACCAGGGCCTCCTTTGGGTCACCAGGGGGTGTGGCCAGCCTGCAAACCACCATAGATCCCTCACCCAGACCGCCCCATGCCCCAAGGGAACCCCCACCCTGATCTGGGACACCCTTCAGGGCAAACCAGCTGGCCCCTACCCGTGCACCAGGCCTCTATCCTATCTAATCTATAACAATAAAAGCATAATATGCTAATTAGACCAGACTTCCTTACAGACAAAACCAGAGCTGGCAGGAAAGCCTGGTTCCCAGGTGCCAGAGGGAAGCAGTGCTGGCAGCCAGAGGAAGGAAGGCCTGCTCTTGCATGAATTTTGTGCATCAGGCCTCTAGTATTTAATAAAAAAGAACCAATTATATTATCAGGTTTCCTGGTTTTTATATTGAGGATTTCAATAAGTAGTTCTTGCCCAAATTTTATTTTTTCTTGTAAAAACAGGTATTTATACGTATCTTTAGTCTTATTCTCTTCTCCAATTTTCTGAAACCATCACTTTAGAATTTTGAATCCTAAAAAGTACTTCATTTATTAAAATTAAGAGAAACATGTATCTTTGAGGACCATTAATAATGAAAAAGGCACATGTATGCATACACACACGCACACATACACACACACAAGCTCATGCACACACACACAGCTGCACATATATTAAACTCTGTCCAGTAACTAAACAGTTCTAATTATTACAAATAAAGCTAAAACATGAAATTAACCCTGAAACTTCACAATACAATTTTCAATTTTTTAAAAATGATTAAGGGAACATTCGTGTTTTAGTTTTTTAGACATTAATTGAATCCAACCTATTATAGGAATACATAAGCCATAATGTTTAAAATAATACAGGTTATAAGTTATTTTCAAATAATCAGACTTCAGAATTTTTAAATACTTTTAAAAATTGAATAAAGTTTGGGATATAAACATTTTTTTAATCCTCCTCTAAATTTAGTCATTTATTGAAATCTCAGAGTCAACTAAAATACATTTTTTGGCTTCTATAACAGGTTTCCACTTTCAGGATTCAGTGAGTAAATATATTGCTTATGGGGTTCAGGAAGTTTTTGAACCAAATTATAAATGATTGTCATTTGTGAAGGTTTTTTCATTTATTTTTTAGCATTCTATAGTAAGAACTTCAAAATAGAATGCCACCTAATTAATGAATCTCTCTCTCTCAAATATATTAGAGAAAATAGCACATGGAGCTTCATTTGCTGCACAAGTCATCTGCAACTTTCTTGCCTCTCCAGAGGTTTGTCAGTAAATTAATGAAGCTAAGTGTCAAAGCCCCTCCATTTCATAGACTTCATCAAAGACCCCAGTAAAGCTTTCCATGTGTTTGAAAAATATGCAAAACTAAGAAAGTTTTTAAATTTTAGGCTCCACATCTCTGGATGAAGATGACTTTCATCCCTTGTTTCTTAGGTTGAACTACTCAACCTTCACAAAACCCTTATGAAGAAGCAAACTTAGACTTGCTATGGACAAAAACTGGTGATATTATGAGCAGAGTAAATATTGTAACATGTGGAGAATTTTTTTAACACTTTTTAAGAAAGAAATTAGAAAAAGATTTTGATTGAGCCTATAAGTTTGCTGAAGCTGCAATTTAAATGTCATCCACATAGATTTATAGTATTTTCAGTATGCTTTTTTTTTTTTGCACAGCAATTACTAGGTTTAAGCTTTCAAAAATATACTTGTGGAATGCTTTTGAATATTAGGTAATAACAAAATGTATTTAGATCATGTTTTTTTCTAAGATTCTGAATACTTAGTTTAAAAGATACCCAGAATTCTTATTTGCAGATTTGATGTCTTCTTGAGCTAGATATATAACCTAGTCACAGTAGTCTTTAAAAAAAAAGGAATATATGCGAAGACATTTATAAATATGCCATTGTTACCATTGATCTCCCTTGGGCTTTATAGTTTTACCCTTGTATTCCTTTGTGTGTATATATGTCGATCTCCTATATAAGTGCTCTGAAAACTTTGGCCCCTGGGCCAAATCAGGCTGCTATGTTTTTATAATTAAAATGTTTATTTTAGACTAGAGCCCCATGCATGAATTCATGCATGAGTGAGGTCCCTTGGCCTGGCCAGCCATCAGGGCCAATTGGGGCCGCAGAAGGTTGGAGGTGGGAGGGGCCATGGGTGGTTGGCTGACAGGGGGAGGGGCTACTGGAGGTTCTGATAGAGGCCATCAGGGCCAGCCGATAAGGGGAAGAGGCTGCAAGAGGTTCTTATCAGGGCCAATCAGGGCCAGTGAGCTAGGGGAAGGAGCTACAGGAGGTTGGCCGGCTGGCCTGATTGGGGTCATTGTGGCCAGTGGGGGTGGGGAGGGACCATGAGATGTTGGCTAGCCAGGGGGAGGGACACAGAAGGTTGCATGTGGGAGGGTACTGTCCACCAGGGAGCAACTCCTTCACTGAGCATCTACAACCTGGTGGTCAGTGTGCATCATAGCGACCAGTCGACCAATCTTTTGGCCTTTTAGTCACTTAGGCTTTTATATATAGGTAGGTAATTGTAGATTTATATACAGTCATAAAAAATAATAGAGAAATTCTGTGTATCATTTTACCCATTCCCAGTATATTGACATCAGTATAATCAAGGTACAGAATATTTCTATCACCACAAGGAACCCCTACGTTTGTTTGTTTTTTGGCCTGACCCTCATCCTTCCTGCCCCCACATACATACTCCTAACCCCTGGCAACCACTGATCTGATCTCCATTTGTATGTTTATTTCAAGAATTTTATATAAATGGATTTATACAGTATGTATTCTTCTAGTATTGATTGGCTTTGTAATAAAAGTATTGGGAGATTCTTCCAGGATGTTGTGTATAAATAGTGTGTTCCTTTATTTCTGAGTAGCATTACATGATGTGAATGTACCATTGTTTGTTTACCTTTTACCTGGTAAAGACAGTCTCTTTCTACTTGTTTGTTCATTTATATTGTTCTTTAGATTTCACGTATAAGTAAAATCCTATGGTACTTGTCTTTCTATCACTCAGCATAATATCCAGTAGGTCCATCCATACTGCTGCATGGCAAATGGTAAGATTTCATTTTTTGTGGCCAAGTAATATTCCATTTTTATATATGTACCAAACTTTATCTAGTCAACTGAGTGTTTTATTTATTCTAGATACTAATCTTTGATTGGATATGTGGTTTGTAAATATTTTTCCTTAATTTGTCTTTTCATCCCATTAGGAGTGAAAGTTTACAATTTTATAAATCTTCCTTTTATGGACCATGCTTTCAGTATAAAATCTAAGAACTCTGCCTACCCTAGATCCTAAATATTTTCTTATATATTTTTGTGTATTTTTCTGTATTTTGTATATTTTGTATGTATTTATATATATTTTTTTCTATAAGATGTGAGATTTCAATGTTCTAGAACCATTCGTTGAAAAGGCTATCTTTGTTCCACAGAATTGTTTTTGGATCTTTGTCAAAGTCAGTTTGCCATATTAGTGTGGGTCTCTATTCTGTTCCATTGATCTGTATGTCTTCTCACACTATCTTGATTACAATAGCTATATAATAACTCTTAAAATCAAATATACCTGTTCTTCTTACTATATTCTTCCTTTCAAACATGTCTAGTTCCATTGCCTTTCTATTTTGTTTTATTTATTTATTTATTTATTTATTTATTTATTTATTTGTTTGTTTGTTTATTTATTATTAAATCTTTATTGTTCAGATTATTATATTCGTTTATCTTTTTTCCCCTCCATAGCTCCCCTCCACCCGGCTCCCACCCCTCCCTCTACCCTTACCTCCCCCCCATTGACCTCATCATAAGTGTATGATTTTGTCCAATCTCTCCCTGCACCGCCCTTATACCTTTCCCCCTGATAATTATCAGTCCACTCCCTTTCTGTGCTCCTGATTCTATTATATTCACCAGTTTATTCTGTTGATCAAATTTTTAATTCACTTAATTTTTAGATTCACTTGTTGATAGATATGTATTTATTGTTCATAACTTTTTGTCTTTTACCTTTTTTTTCTTCCTCTTCTTAAAGAGTACCTTCTAGCATTTCATATAATACTGGTTTGATGAACTCCTTTAGCTTTTTCTTATCTGTGAAGCTCTTTATCTGCCCTTCAATTCTGAATGATAGCTTTGCTAGATAGAGTAGTGTTGGTTGTAGGTTCTTGCTGTTCGTCACGTTGAATATTTATTGCCACTCCCATCTGGCCTGCATGGTTTCTGTTGAGAAATCAGGTGCTCCCTTGTAGGTAATTAACTATTTTTCTCTTGCTGCTTTTAATATTATCTCTTTACCTTTGCTCTTGGTATTTTAATTATGATGTGTCTTGGTGTAGTCCTTTTTGGATTCCTTTTATTTGGGGTTCTGTGCACTTCCTGGACTTGTAAGTCTATTTATTTCACCAGATGTGGGAAGTTTTCAGTCATTATTTGTTCAAATAGGTTTTCAGTATATTGCTCTCTCTCTTCTTCTGGCACCCCCACAATTCTGATGTTGGTATGCTTGAAGCTGTCCCATAGGCTCCTTACATTATCTTCACATTTTTTTATTCATTTTTCTTCTTGCTTTTCCAGTTGAGTGTTTTCTGATTCTTTATATTTCAAAATTTTGACTTGATTCTTGCCTTCCTCTAGTCTGCTGTTAGGTCTCTGTATAATATTTTTTATTTCAGTCAGTGTATGTTTTATTTCTAGTTGGTCCTTTTTCATCTCTAGTTGGTCTCTTTTTATCTTCTCTTGGGTCTCACTAAATTTACCCATCTTTTCTAGGATATTCTTTAAAAACCTTATAACCATGGTTTTGAACTCTATATCCAGTCATTTGTTTTCCTATATTTCTTTTGTCTGTGATCTCTTCCTTTGTCTCTGCATTTTCACTATATCAGGAGGACTTCTGTGGCGGATTCAGCCTTATGATACAAGACTTGCAAGACTGCAAAAGCCTCTCTGTTGAACTTGGGATGGGTGGAGTCTCAGGGCTTAATGGACCGCCTTGCCTTCCTGTTTCCCCCCACCCTACACAGCCCCTGGGTCTCAGGTGTCTCTGGGTAATTGCTGGAGTGGTCCCTGTGTGTGCACATAGTGCCTCTAGACCGCTGCCTTTCCGGCTCCCCTGTGCTCTGGGACCATATGAGTCTGGGTCCCCAGTGTCTCACCTGAAACTGGAGTTTAGTGGAATTAGAAGTGGTGCAGTTGGGAGGGTCTGTCTCCCGCCCACTTGTGAAAGCCAGCAGCACAATAAGCAGTTGGTCTTCTGCGCACAGTGCTGTGCACACCACCAGACTTCTGCCCTTTTGCGGCTCCCCTAAATTTCTACACACTTCTCCCTTTTCACAGTCCAAACTCCCCCTGTATGAGTTTCAGTGCCGTAGGATAGGGGTTCAGTGCAGTTGGGAGACTCCATCTCCTTCCCAACAGAGAAAGCCAGCCAGGTACTCCAGCACCTGCTCTCTCCACGCGTGCATCTCCATTCCTCAGCTTTTTGCAGCTTCTCTAGGTCTCCATGAGCCCCTCTCTTTCCTTCTGGGTGTAGAATTTCCACTCAGCCAGCTTTCCTGTGGTTCTGGATGATGTCTGTTCTGTCTTTTAGTTGTAGTTTTGAAATTGTTGTGTGAGGCAGCAGTGTAGGTGTTTACCTATTTCACTATCTTGGATTCTCTCCCATTGCCTTTCCATGTAAATTTTAGAGGGATCTTGTCTATACCACACAAAAAAAATTTTCTAGGATTTTAAGCTACATATCAATCTGAGTAAAATTGATATTATTAATTTGAGTCCCCTAATCTATTAATGCAATATATTTCTCCATGCGTTTAGGTGTTCTTTGATTTATTTCTGTAGCATTTTGTTATTTTCATCACATAAATCTGATACATGTTTTGTTAAAGTAATACCTACTTCATTTTCCTGTGAGATAGTAAAGAGTATTACATTTTTAATTTTAGTATCCACATGTTCATTGCTTACATAGAAATATAACTTGTTTTTGTACATTTGTCTTGTATCCTATTACCTTGCCAAATTCACTTCTTAGTTCTGAGAGGTTTTGTAAATTGCTTAGGATTTTCACTTACATTCTCTCTGCATATAAGCAGCAGTTTTATCTTCCTTTCCTATCTGTGTGGATTTATTTTGTTGCCCTGCCTCATTGGGCTGGCTAGAACTTCCAGCACTATGCTAAATAAGAGTGGTGAGAGTATACATTCTTACCTTCTTCCCATTATCAGGATAAAAATATTCAGTTATTCACTATTAAGCATGGGTTTAGCTCTATAATATATGAAGCTACTGTGTATTAAGTTGAGGAAATTCACTTATATTCCTATTTTTCTGAGAGTTTGTTTAGGAATAGGTATTAAAGTTAAATAAATTATTGTAGTGCATCCACTGATGAGGTCATGTGATTTTTCTTTAACATGTTAACATGGTGGATAACAATAATGATTTTCAAATATCAACCCAATCTTTATTTCCCTGGAACAAACCCCCCATGATTGTTTAATATACTTCTAAATTTTACATGCTAAAATTTTGTTAAGAAATTTTGCTTTAAAAGTCATAAGGGATATTAGTCTGAGGCATTTTGGGGAAGTTTTTGGTACTGTCTTTTTCAACTTTTGGTATCAGGCTAATGCTGGACTCATTAAATATATTAAGAACTGTTGCTTTCTCTTCTATTTTCTTGAAGAGATCCTGTTGTTAATCCTGCTTTAAATATTTCATAAATTTTCCAGTGAAACCATCTGAGCATAGAGATTTATTTTTCAGAAGTTTTTATATTATGAGTTTCATTTTCTTATTACCTATAGGGTTATTCCAATTCTTTTATATTGGGTGATTTTCAGTAATTTGTGCTTTGTAAAGAATTAGTTCATTTAATCTAAATGGTCAAACCTTTGTGTGAATAACTGTCTATAGAGTTCCCTTAGTATCTTTTTCTTTATCCTCAGCCAAGTATATATTTATTGATTTTTTAAGGCGTTTGCCCTTTTTATTGTCAACAGTATTACAGATGACCCTCAATAATATTTCCTCTTGCCTCTTTCCTCCCAACTCCTGCCCCGTGCCAGATCTTCAGCACAGTACTGCCTGTGTACATTGGTTAAGCATATATATATATATATATATATATATATATATATATATATATATATATATTATTTGCTTATTCTCTTCCCACCCTGCCTAAGATATGTCAGCTTGTTCTATCCATCCATGTCTGAGCCTATCTTGTTAGTTTATTATATTTATTAGATTCCACATGTAAGTAAGATAATGTGATATTTTTTCTTTCCCTAACTGACTCATTTCACTCAGCATAATATTCTCCAGATCTATCCATGCTGTCACAAAGGCTAAGAAATCTTTCTTTTCTACAACTGCATAATATTCCATTGTGTAAATGTACCACAGCTTTTTATACACTCATTTGCTAAGGGGCACTTGGGCTATTTCCAGATCTTAGCGATTGTAAATAAAGTTTCTATGAACATGGGGGGGGTGCATATAATTTTTAGGATATATTCCTAGAAGTTGGATCGCTGGGTCAAAGGGCAGTTCCATATTTAATTTTTTGAGGAAACTCCATACTGTTTTGCATAATAGCCGTACCACTCTGCATTCTCACCAGCATTGTACTAGGCTTCCCTTTTCTCCACATCCTTACCAGCACCTGTGTTTTGATTTATTGAGGTCTAAGGCAATACTTCCTTGCAGTTTTAATTTGCATCTCTCTGAGTACTAGTTACATTGAGCATGTTTTCATATGTCTAATGGCCATCTGTATGTCATCTGTTAATCTTTTTTATGTCTAAAAAGTCTATAGTTATATCTCATGTTTCTCTGTTAACATTGGTAGTTCATGTCCTCAATTTTTTCAATGGCACTGTTTTTAGCATTTTGTCAATTTTGATTTTTTTTTTGAAGAATGAGAACTTTGTTTCATTGATTTCTCTCTTGTTTTTTTTTTCTTTCAATTTCATTGATTTCTGCTCTATATTATTTCTTTCTGCTTATTTTAGGTTTATTTTGGTGTTCATTTGCTAGATTCTTGAGGTGAGAACTTGGATTATTAATTTGAGACTTCCACCCCAACCCCCTTACTAATGTATGCATATAAGAGCAGCTTTTTGAATACACTGCTATATTTAACTTAGATAGCAATCTTTTTTTTTTTTTGGTAGGTATTGCATGTGGTAGTATCTTTAAAATCTAGTCCCTCTCTTTGGTACTTCTCCCATGTAGGTGTCCTCATTCTTATTCAAGTGTATTAAAATAACAGAAAAATTCTTTTAATACACTTCAAGCATAATCTCCTTGAGAAAGAGACCAGTAGTTATAATCTATATCCTTAATGTACAAAACCTGGCCCTAAAAATCTTCAACAAATGAATGGTATATAAATAAACGGTAAATAAATTCCATGGTTCAGTGCCATTGTTTTAAATGTTAATTTGATACTGTGGTTACTCCAGAGTATCACGCTTTAGAATCACTTCTATCTAACATACATTTGCAAATAGATTTAATACAGAGTTTATTTTGAATTGTATAATTATCTTTTATGCAAATTTCTTTCTTTCTCAGGCCCATGTTTTTAGTTCATTAACATAATATTAGTTAATAATATTGTATAATTTTAGAGGCATAATATTATAATTTGATATTAGTGTGCTTTATTGCAAGCTCACCACCTTAAGTCTTTTTCCTTATATTGCTACTTGTAACTAATATTGTTGAGTTCCTTGTATAGCCAATACACTTTGAGAACCCATGATATCAACATAAATATTAACCATTGCCTAATATCAATAAATTTACAGCTGAATAGTGAAAGTGCATTCATATTAGATCCAACTACAAATGAGGCTGTAGGGAAGCTCAAAAAATCTTCACAGAAAAGTCCAGAAGAATAATAAAACATATAATATTAAGACAAAGGATAAAATATAAGGAAATTAGAAGTAGAAGCTTTGTATACACATAACAAAGTGATAGACAATGGGGAGGGGAGATGGAGCAATTCAAAGGGAAGACACAACTCCTGTTCTAATAGAGTTTGCATTCCATATTCCAGCCGGTAAAATACATATTAAACATATATTCAGTGTATTTGTTGTACATGCAACAAAGGAGCAAAGTAGCATGCATGGAGAACATATATGATGAACTTATGAAATAATTTGAGATATAAGTTAGGAAAGTACAAGAGAGCACTTCAGGGAAATTGAGATAAATGAAATATATGGTTGAAAAATGAAGTCCAAGGCTAGATTGCAAAGAATCATTTCATCACTGATCATATTTTCCACTAGGGTACTATATTAGTAGTGAGTATCCTCCAAAGACTGATAGGGTAGTGCTGAGCCCTTGTGCTAATTCCTCGCTTGTATCAGTAGCCCCACTACCACATCTATTTTATGACATTCTCTACCATACTCTTTGCCCTGAGAAGCATAATTTTCCATTTCTATCATTAATGCCTCTTGTACTGTATCAGCAAATTGTATAACACCAGAAGAGATCAGAAAGCAGAGGAAAAAGAGTTTAAGATATCCATTTTCTTTTCTTTCTTTTTTTAAAATTAAATCTTTATTATTCAGATTATTACATTTGTTTCTCTTTTTTCCCCTCCATAGCTCCCCTCCACCCGGCTCCCACCGCTCCCTCCCTTTGACCTCATCCATAGGTGTATGATTTCTGTCCAGTCTCTCCTTGTACACCCCCCACCCCTTTCCCCTTGAGAATTATCAGTCCACTTCCTTTCTGTGCTCCTAATTCTATTATATTCACCAGTTTATTCTGTTGATCAAAAATTTAATTCACTTAATTTTTAGGTTCACTTGTTGATAAATATGTATTTGTTGTTCATAATTTTTTTGTCTTTTACCTTTTTCTTCTTTCTCTTCTTAAAGAGTACCTCACTTCCTGATTACCTCACTAAAATCCTGGCATTGGCTATTTGTGTCTGCTACTATTGCAACAACATCATCCCCTCACCTTGACTCATCATGCCTAGAAGTGGAAACAACTTAACAGTTTTGCTATTACTTGGATGACTCACCATCCTTTATTTGGTCTTGTCATCCTGCCTATATCTCTATTCATAGTAATTTCAACAAATCATTTTCTGTTCAATGCTTTTGAGTCTGCTTATTTCCTGCCAGAACCTTAACCGAAACAGTATAAGAAATGCAACTATTAAATCTTTGTACTGATTCTCAGCTCACTGATATCAGTGTACTTAATCTGTTTGGACGCATAATACCTTTGTTTCATTCACAAATATTTAAACACCTTCATTAATTTCTACACCTTCACTTCCTAAAATGATTGAAGGACAATATACTTAGTTTTGAGTTTTAATTATATTTAGTAAATAATTGTCCTCTGTCTTAATCCTATAGACAACATTGCTATGCCATACACATTTCTGAAATCAGTCATTTTACAAGTGTCATATACGTCATTGTCTATGGAAATATGAGTTAAGAGCTGCTTTCAGCTTCACGCACTGTAGCAATATATATATTTTGGTCCAATGGGAAAAATGCTGAATGTTTACAAATGAGCCAACCAGGTTCCACATATTGATTTACTACTTTTAGTGGGAATTAAAATAATGTCAAAGCAGTAGAAATTGTGTTCAGGTATACACACACACACACACACACACACACACACACAGGAATAATCTTAGGTATCAATATAGCCTGATGAGAAACCTGAATTTCCAATTTTCCATTTAAAATCATGCACCAAAGAAAAATGAAAGTCTTGAATGAAGACTGCAGTCACTTTCACAAAAATGAGAGATGATTAAATTATTTGCCAAAGATATTAAATCAGCCATCATTTTTTTTAAAAAAATGGTCCCCCTAGCTGGTGTTGCTCAATTGGAGCATCATTCTATACACCAAAAGGTTGTAGATTCACTTCCTGGTCAGTGCACATACCTAGGGGTCTGGTTTGATCCCAGCTCAGGTGTGTGTGGGAGGCAATTGATCAATATTTCTCTCTCTCTCACATCAATGTCCAATCTCTCTCTCTCTCTCTCTCTCTCTCTCTCTCTCTCTCTCTCTCTCTCTCTCTCTCTCCCCCTCTCTCTCTGTCCTCTTCCTCTTCTTCCTCCCCTCTCCCTCCTTCCTTCCATTTCCCTCTCTCTAAAATCAACAATAACTTTTTGGAGTGAGGATTTTAAAAATAGTTTAATATGCAAATACAAATCCTTGCAGGAAAAAAAAGAGTTTCAGCAATAAAGACATATATAACAAAATAGAAATTTTAGAACTGAAAAATACAGTAATCAATATAAAATTCAATAGATTATCTTAACAGCAAATTGGAGGGGACATAGGACAAAATCTGCTTAATAGGATAGAACAATCAAAATTACCTAGTCTAAACAAGAAAGAAAATAGAATGATAAAGATTGCATAGTGCTTAGGTTATCTGTGTAATTATAATAAAAGATCTATGATGCTTGTCAACATCTTTCAAGGAGAGAAAAGATGGGCTAGAGAAGGACTCAAAGAAATAATGGCAGGAAAAAATCATCAAATTTGGCAAGAGGCAAAAACTTAGATTCAGGAAGCTGATTGAACAGATAGGATATACCCAGAGATCCATGTCTTTACCCATTATAATCAACTCTGAAAATCAATGATTCAAAAAAATTATGAATGCAGTGAAAGAGAAAGCACTCTATCTATAGGCCAAAAGAATAAAATGTCACAATTTCTTATGAAAAAATTACTGAATCCAGAAGTGGCATGATACTTTTCATGTGATTAAAGAAAAGAACTGTGAATTAGAGAAATGCAAATCAAAACACAGTGAGATACCATCTCACATCTGTTAGAGTGGCCGTTATCAACAACACAAGCAATTACAGATGTTGGAGAGGTTGTGGAAAAGAGGGAACCTTCATTCACTGCTGGAAGGAATGTAGACTGGTACAACCACTATGAGAAGCAATCTAGTGAGTTCTCAAAATATTAAGAACAGAGCTACCATACAACTCAGCAATCCCTCTCCTGGGTATATAACCAAAAACCTCAAAATCAT
>PVJN01009772.1:0-59656 GCA_004026805.1 Lasiurus borealis | reverse complement strand
TGGAGAGCCTTATGCTTAGTGAAATAAGCCAGTCAATGAGGGAGAAACATCACATGATCTCACTCATTGGTGGACAATAAAGAACATTATAAACTGATGTACAAAAGGATAGATACAGAGGCAGTAAAGTCTCAAACAGACTGTGAAATTATAGCAGGAAGATTAAAGTTAGGTGGGGTAGATGGGAGATCAATCAAGGCACTTGTATGCATGCATATAAGCATAACCAATGAACATAGACACTGGGGGGGGGTGGGGTATGCCTGAGAGGAAGGGGGGGCATGGGGAGACATGTATAAAAAATTAAAAAAATTAAAAAATAAAAAGAAGTCAGGTAGATGGCGGTTGTTACAAGACTTAAGGGCAGTAAATAAAACAATGGTGCTAATAGGAGCCCTACAGCCTGGACTCCCAAAATCATAGACTTAAAAGATTGCTTTTTTACCAATCCTCTACACCCTGAGGACCAAAAGCGCTTTGCCTTCAGCTTACCTGCTATCAATTTTAGATCTGTTCTCCCACAAGGTATGGCTAATAGTCCCACCTATGTCAATCTTTTGTTGCTCTTACAATACATGTAGTAAGAGATCATTGGCCAGAAATATATATTATTCATTACATGGATGATATTTTAATAGCTGGGAAGGATGGTGATGAGGTCTTGAGATGTTATAACGAGTTAAAAAATGCTTTACAAGATAAAGGATTAGAGATCGCCCCTGATAAAGTCCAATTAACAGACCTCAGGTTTCCTCTCAGAAGTTAGAATTAAGATTAGACAAGCTCAAAACTTTAAATGATTTTCAAAAACTCCTCGGAGATATCAACTGGCTCATGTCCTATCTAAAGCTTAGTAAAAGTGATTTAAAACCTCTTTACGATATTCTACACAGGGATGCTAATCCTACATCTCCCTGTGAGCTGACACCGGAAGGAAGAGAAGCCATACATATAGTAGAACAAGCCATTCGGTCACAAACTGTTACATTTATAGACTATGATAAACCTTTGAAATTCATCATTTGCAAAACAGCTCTTTCACCAACTGCTGTTTTTTGGCAAACAGCCCCCCTCATGTGGGCTCATCTGCCTGCTACACCTAAAAAGGTCTTTGGTCCATATTATAAAGCAGTATCTGATCTTATAATCCTAGGCAGCAATCAAGGGAAAAGATATTTTGGTAAAGAACTAGATTTTACCATACAGACTTATACCAAAGAACAAGTTAATTGGCTCATGCAGACTACTGAATTCTGGTCTATAGCTTTAGCTTCTTATACTGGCATCCTAGATAATCATTATTCACCAAACAAACTTATTCATTTTGCTAATAAACATGAATTAGTATTCCCTAAAATCACCACATTTACCCCCTTAAATAATGCCCTATTGGTGTTTACTAATGCCTCTTCTACAGGTATAGTTGCTTATACTTACCAGGACAAGGTGGTACAATTTACCACAAACAGCTCCCTTGCCCAATTAACAGAATTACATGCTGTTATTGCGGTCCTATCAGCATTTCCTAATCACTCTCTTAACATCTACACAGATAGCGCTTACATCACACACTCTGTACCCTTATTAGAAACTGCTGGCCAAATTAACGGTGTTTCTAATACTGGAGACTTATTTAGACAGCTACAGGTACTTATCACAAAAAGAATGCACTCCTTTTTTATAGGGCATTTACGAGCTCACTCTGGGCTTCCTGGTCCTCTAGCGGAAGGAAATCAGAAAGCAGATCTGGCCACTCGCCCACAAGCTCATATTTCTGCATTACCTGCTATCAATGCTGATGACTCTTCCCTAAAAATTGCTCAAGCACAGAAAAGTCATCAGTTACACCATCTCAATGCACAGACTCTCAGGCTTATGCCTAATATTACTAGGGAACAAGCCAGACAAATTGTCAAAGATTGCCCTTCTTGTGTCATACATCTCCCAGTATTACATCTCAGAGTCAACCCTATGGGGTTAGTACCTAATGCATTATGGCAAATGGATGTTACCCATATCTCTGAATTTGGTAACCTCAAATACGTACATGTAACTATAGATACTTTTAGCGGTTTTATTCATGCTTCCCTCCAAACCGGTGAAGCCACTAAACATGTAATTAGCCATATTTTAACTGCCTTCGCAGTCTTAGGATGTCCACAACAATTAAAAACTGATAATGGCCCAGGCTATACCAGCTCAGCCTTTTCTCAATTCTGTAAGTGCCTCAGTATTCATCATACAACAGGTATTCCTTATAATCCCCAAGGTCAAGGAATCATTGAAAGGGCACATCTCTCTTTAAAACTCACAATAGATAAAATAAAAAAGGGGGAATGGTACCCCACCAGGGGGTCACCCAGAAACATATTATCTCATTCCTTATTTATTCTCAATTTTTTAAATTTGGATGCAAATGGACAATCAGCAGCTGCTCGCTTTTGGCATACAGAAACTCAGAGACAATTTGCTTCAGTACTATGGAAGGATCCTTTGACTAACTCCTGGCATGGCCCAGATCCAGTTCTTATCTGGGGCCGAGGGTCAGTATGCATTTACTCTAAGGAAATGAAATCTGCAAGGTGGTTACCAGAACGCTTAGCTAAACATATCAGTGAAACTCAAAAAGTTCAGGATAATCACTTAGATAACTTCAGGGACGACAACTCGCCCTGAGAATATTCTCCTATTAGTAGCATTAGGGGTTTCTGGAGCTTTAGCTACAGGAACAGCAGGATTAGGAGTTGCTGTTCATTCATATACTAAACTCTCTAATCAGCTGATTGATGGTGTTCAGGCCTTATCCAGTACTATTAATGATATTCAAGATCAGATAGACTCCTTAGTGGAGGTAGTCCTCCAGAATAGAAGAGGATTAGATTTATTGACAGCAGAATAGGGAGGGATCTGTTTGGCTCTACAGGAATGCTGCTGCTTAAATCGGGCATTGTTCGTGATAAGATAAAGAAGCTACAAGAAGACCTAATACAAGGAAGAAGAGAACTATTTGACAACCCCTTGTGGAGCGGGCTAAATGGAATATTACCCTATATCCTTCCCTTACTAGGACCTCTGCTGGACTTACTAATAATCCTATCACTAGGACCTTTTCTTTTTAATAAGTTAATAGCTTTTATCAAGCAACAAGTGGATGGCAGTAAGATGCAATCTATACAGGTCCATTATCATAAACTTGAGATAGCCGAAAGGGAAAGTTGCAAACTTCTTGAAAAGGAGAAATAACATCCTATAGAGTAATTGAGGTAATTACTCTAATATTCAAGGAATACGATGACATTCAATAGAGTAATTGAGGAATTATCTAATAACAAACTTTTTGCCTTGGTGCACTGGGCTGGTTAGCCAGAGACGGGCAACTGGAACTTATACGTAATATCGACCACTACCTAAGCCAGGAACTGGCTGTTATGTTGCCCTGCTTTCCAATGATGGGTAAGGTGGGTTGGTACCCTATGGTAGTTCCTAAAACAGGCACAGTCCCCTCAAAGATATCCAGCCTTTCAAAAGTTTAAAGAAAAGGGGGACCTGTGGGAAAATTGTTGTGCTTGATGGCCATTTTGTAGTAAGCTCCAGCCACCTTAGCACTAACCTCGGGCTAGGTTTCAATTACCCCAAACCCTCTCTTTCCCTTAAGTCAGGTGTTTCGCCTTAAGGGTTAGGCCAGGTGTTTCACCTTAAGAGCTAGGCCTCATTCCTCCTCCTCCCCATAAATACCCCAATCTATTGTTGAATAAAGGAGACTTGATCAGAACTTTGTCTTGTCTTCATTCCTGTGTCTCTTGTCCCTTTCATCCCTACTTCCCCTCTAGGGTCCTCGTTGACTTTACCCGAGGGTCAGGACACAGATGGCCAGGGGACATGAAAAGATGCTCAAAATCACTAATCATCTGAGAGATGCAGATCCAAATGACAATGAGGTTTCACTTCACACCTGTCAGAATGGCTACCATCAACAAATCAACAAATGACAAGTGTTGGTCAGGATGTAGAGAAAAGAGAATCTATCTTAGTACACTGATAGTGGGAATGCAGACTGGCACAGTCACTATAGAAAACAGTATTTTGTTTCTTAAAACATATATATATATATATATATATATTCCTGAAAATTCATAGAAGCATTATTTACAATAGCTCAGTTCTGCAAACAGCCCATGTGCCCATTAGCAGATTAATGGATTAAAAAAAACACACACACAACTTTGGTACACAATATTTACAATAGCATGGAGGGACCTGGAGAGTATAATGCTGAGTGAAATAAGTCAGTTAGAGAAAGATAAGGATTACATGACCTCATTCATATGTGAAATCTAATGAGCTAAATAAACTGATGAACGAAAATAGACCCAGAGACACAGAAACATGACCAGACTGTTGAAACTCAGAGGGAAGGAAGGGTGGGATGAGATCTACCAATGAACTTATATGCATGTATGCATCACCCTTAGACTCAGACAATGAGGTGGTGAGGGCCTGGAATGGGGAGCGGAGCAGCTGGAAGAGGTTAATGGTGGGAAAGGAGGGACTATGGAATAATTTCAACAATAAGCATTTTTTTAAGAAGTGGGATGCAGAGTTTGATAACTTGATAAGTTGGCTCCCACTAAATTTATACATTATTTAAAAATACTATGAATTTGTTAGTCTGTTCCTCAAATAACTTGTACTCAATGCTATAGACCCAAAGATAAGTTTTGCCTGAATAAATTATATTAGTGATTGAAGTAATTTTATATTATTAATTTCACATTTTTTTCACCCTACTGTCTTCTGCAAAAGAAGCTTTTACTTTTCCCTTTGTTCTCTCTTTTTTGGGTGGATTTGTACACTTTATGTTGTTCAATGGCTAAAATCCATAGTAAGCAGGCTGTTTTGATGTTTAACTTTCTTGAGGTTGGACAGTAGACTCCCTTGATGCCTCCACCAGTCTCTATGTACTTCCTTGCTTTCTGGCACATTATTTCACCTGTACCTTCTCTCACCCAAAGCTTTATCAGTTTTCTTCAAAGAGGCCAGTTCCTTTTACTGCAATATGAATTAGAAACAGAATTATCTAATTCTCTAGCATACCTGAGAAATTGCTCTACTTCCCTGTAATCTCCATGTGTATATTGCCATCCTCCTTTTCTAATGTTTTGTGGTATCAAAGAAAGGACTACAGATCAGCCTTTCTGAAATTCATGTTTGTAACGAGGCTGTAATACTATTTGGGAAGGCCATTAGCTCAAGAATATTTTGAGAGAGGGTTTGGTAGCAGGTTATAGCTTTTTAAAATGTTTGTCTATCTTTTGCCCTAGACAGTGTAGTTAAGTGATTGGAGTGTCAGCCTGAGCACCGAAGAGTCACAGATTCAATTCCCTGTCAAGGGCATATACCTGGGTTGAGGGTTCACTCCCTGACCCAAGAAAAAGTGAAGGGTTGAGTGGGGAAGCAACCAGTCCATCTTTCTACTCATAGTGCAGTTCTGCTTCTGCCCAGCCTATTCCCTGGGCCTCATCTGCCCAGAGCTTCCTGGTTGGTCTTAGTGGATCCCAGGCCCTTATGGGCAGGGCCTGAGCCCGCCAGCAAAGAGCCTGCTTTTGGGCCCACCACCTCCCAGCTGTGTGGCTTCAGGCAGAGAAATAGAGACTTGGTCTTCTCTATCAGAGGGGATGAAGCTCCCTCTGGGAGGCTGGGGGGATGAAATGAGGTGGTGCCTTTGGCTGCTGCCCAGCCAGCGACAAGAAATTTCCCCCCTCCATTTTTAGTCCTTCCTTTCTTCGATGGCCGATAAACCCAGAGGTTAGCAAAGAGTCTCCTTTCAGCATAATGAGCTCTTCTTGAGTTACGAATGGCCAGTCCCCCTAGGTACCAACTCCCACACCCATGCTTGCTCCATCTTCAGGACAGTGCTGACTATTCCTCTCCGGTCCTCATACCTGGTTCCTCTGCCAACTCCGTCCTGCCTCAGCTCGGCCAGCACCACACTCACCAGCCATCCCACTGCCTAGCTTCCTGTCCCCTCTGTGCAGCACCACCTCCACACTGTGACTAGCTGACCTTTCGAAGTTAAAACCTTTGCATATGTAAGAGCCGCCCACATGCCTCCCCGTGCAGTTCCTGTGAGCTGTACAGCGTAGATTTCTCCTCTGGCAGCCCATTTCTCTCCTGCTCCTGGGTCCTTGTATAAACACCCCAACCAGGTGGAAGACTAGAGAGTAATTAAAAGAGGCGACAGGACTGAGACTGAGCCTTGACTATGGGAGCCTAAGTGAAATGTAGACTTAAGTTGACATTATGTAATAATATTTGTTCATTAACTGTAACAGTTCTGTAGAAAATTAGAAAGAGGAGAAATTAAAAGTAAAATAAGAGACACCTATTGCATCAACCTGGAAAGCTGGAAAACTTGAGTGATTTCCTAGTAAAAATACATGTTAAAAAAAACAGAACGTAAAATGAAGATACTACAAACAGACCAATTAGCTACCCGAACAAAACTGTGTCCTCTCCCCCTTCATCTGCTCTCACCCCCTCAGGCCGACAGGACACAGAACACAGGGAACCCTCTGTATTCCAAGGGGTCTGGCAAGGGCGTGTATAAGCCTACCAGCCTCTGGGGTTTGCTTCATGCATGCCTGTGGCCACCATGGAACCGTGGCTGCAATTGGGCAGTGCACCTTGCTCACCTGCCATTGAGGAACAGAGAAAAAAGGCACTATCTACAAAAATACTGTACTTACACTCCCACTCCATTTCTATTCCTTTAGAAATACATTTTCTTGAGATTTTTATACCCAAGTGTTTTCTGCAACACCGAAGTTCAGTAGTGAGATCTCTCCAAGTTTACTTTGTGTACATGATGTGCCCTTGAAGAGGACTGAGTGTGAAGGCAATGTGTGGTTGGCCATTGCTGTGATGGCAGAGAAACAGAGTGCAGAGCAAGCCTGTATTAGTGCAACTGCCACAGTTCTGGAGTTTTCGCACATTTATCTCCAGACTCGGGGGCATAAAACAAAGACAACATGGACTTCACACTCACAATGACCACAGGAATCTGCAAAACCACGTTCTTATAGGAGCTAAAGGTCAGGGACATGGCCAAACAGGGGAGGCTAGCAGAACACCAGGAGCAGGTGCAGGGCCGAGTCTGGGAAGCCCACCTTCTCCACCTGTAAGAACCAGCACACCACTGCCTGTCCCCTAATCCTGCTGCTTTAAGCCACAGCTTTGGTGAGGTTTGTTACTCAGTAGCAGGTAACTAAGTAGCTTCAGTAGGTAAGGGAGCAAGAAGAACTATTTTATTGGCTGCCACATTACCTGCTTATATTGTGCTTTTATTCTAAAAGGCATATTAGCTCATATAAAGAGAGATGGCAAAATATCATAATCATGAAAGCCTTGTATTGATGAGTTTTATTTACCATATGTTGAGTAACCATAGACTAAGATATTATCTTTAAACCAGAACAAAGTATACTTATCAAATAAACCTTTTGAAATTTTTGTAAAACTCAACCTTGCTACAAATATTGTCTCAGTAAACACACTGCATTTTATAGTATAAGACAAGTAATTGGCATCAGCTTTAATACCCTCATATGAGGTCTAAAACATATAGAGAAGGCATAAAAAGAAATAAAGCAAGAAAAAAATGTATACAGTACTAGTAATTTAACATAGACAATAAAGAAACCTTACTTGTAAAAATATATTTCTATCTAATAAAAGGATGACATGCAAATTAACGGTCACTTTGTCACAAAGATTGTGGCACCCATTCCCCTCAGCCCTGCCAGATTCCCAGGTCCTGTCAGCTTTATTGCTGGAGTCCCTGGTCCTGTCAGACACACGGGGGATGGGGGTTGGAGGGCATGCAGCAGGCCAGTGGCACAGCTGGATCCCCCCTTAGGCAGATCCAGCCATGCTGCTCATCCACTGCTGGACAGAGAACAGGCAGCAGGCTTCAGTCCCATGGTGGTGGTGAAGCCCCCAGGTCCTGCAGACAGAGAGCGGACAGGAGGGCATGGCTGCTTCGTTGCAGCAGCAGCAGTGAAGCAGCCAGGTCCTGCAGAGAGTAGAGAACCCCGGGGAGTGGACCCAAGCTGTCAGTACAACATCCCCTACTGGGAACCAAACCCACAACCTGATTATGTGTCCTTGACTGGAAGCTCAGACCAACATTTTATCCACTGAGCCAAACCAGCCAGAGCTGAAGATGCTTCTTAACAGAGAAGTAATTTCCATTGTCTACAGTTTGCTTTTCAGATGGCTCTTCAATTGGAGAAGATGCAGTTTGGGCTGAGGGACACTCCCCTCCTATGCACAAATTTTATGCACCAGGTTTCTAATGAAATAATAAAACCATTGGTGAGTCACATGTAAAAACTGTCATCTTCATCCAAAAATCAAGAAATGCTCTTAACTTTTATATTTTCTTTTAACTTAGCCCAGTGGTTCTCAACCTTCCTAATGCTGCAACCCTTTAATACAATTCCTCATGTTGTGGTGACACCCAACCATAAAAAAATTTCCGTTGCTACTTCTTAACTGTAATTTTGCTACTGTTATGAATCATAATGTAAATATCTGTGTTTTCCAGATAGGGGACCCCTGTGAAAGGGGTTGAAACCCACAGGTTGAGAACCACTGTCAGGGGTCTCCCAAGATCATTGGAAAACACAGATAGCCCCTGTTAGCCTTTGAGTGTGACATGCTTGTTCTAAATAGTTCGCTTTTGCTGGGCCTGTTCAGCCTTGAACCCTCACTCCCTGTGCCATTGGCCTTGCACCATATCAGAGGAGGACCCCTTTGTTTTACTGTGTCCTGATGCTGCTGCCCCACTAAAGAAAACCTATGAGAAACACCATGCATTGTGTTTCTTTAAGGGTTCAAGCTGATGCCTAAGTGCACTTTTTGAAAGAAAGAGTATCTTCAGAGAACAACATGAAACCATTCAATTTTAAAAATATATTTCTATTGATTTCAGAGAGGAAGGAAGAGGGACAGATATAGAAACATTAATAATGAGAGAGAATCATTGATGATTGCCTTCTGCAAGTCTCCTACTAGGGACCGAACCCACAACCTGGGTATGTGCCCTTGACTGGAAGCTCAAACCAACATTTTATCCACTGATCTAAACCAGGCAGAGCTGAAGATGCTTCTTAACAGAGAAGTAATTTCCATTGTCTACAGTCTGCTTTTCCTCGCACAGCTTTAGATCTATGGCTGGGACTTTGAACTCCCTCATTCACCTTTGTAGACCTTGTGAGCACATAATACATGTTTGCTGAATGATTCATTGAAGAAAAATGACCATTCAAGATCATTACTATGTTCCAATTGTGTGACTTTTGTGTGTGTGTGTGTTTGTTTTGTTTTTGTTTTAATCTGGGCATGTTCAAAAGTTTGATTTTTTTTTCCAAAATATATTTTTATTATTTGAGAGAGAGGAAGGGGGAGAGAGAGAAATATCAAAATAAATAAATAAAGACAGAAAGCAGGACAAGCATGGTGCCCAGCTGTTTTTGTTTTATGTTTCTTTTACTCTTTCACATGTGAAAGCTATTTTAAAGCATCATCTCAAGAAAATAGTTTTTCATTTCTTATTCATAAACTTCATTATTGTGCATGTGTCAGGCAAAATTTAGTACAAACACAAAACTTAATTAACCTATTTTGTGAAATGAAACCTAAACCACTTTGCATTGTTTCAATAAGCCATTGTCACTAGAGTGCCAAAGAGATATTAAACAGTTAACAAAACATTACCAAGAAGTTACCTCCTTTTAGATGACAGACCATCATTGAAAATGACTGGAAAATTATTTTCCAGCACAATAAGCAGCTCCAAGAAAACAACCCTTCACCTGAGGAATAAGCTGCAAAAGTGACAGCAGGGAACCCTCCCAGGAGGGCTGACCTGACCCCTGAGCACAGCCTCCCTGGGTCCAGACTGAGGACCCCCAGGTCTCTCTACAGGAGCTGCAACTCCAGGAGGAAGACTGCAGCCCCTCCCTCCCTTCCCAGTGGATCACTCCTCCCAGCCTCCCTCCCTCCCAGCTCCAGGTGCCTGTCTGCCTCCTGCCCAGCAGCTTGGCCTGAACCTTCTAGGGTTCCTCCACATAGCAGTTGCTGCAGATGGAGGATGAGTGCTCCCCTCTGCTTCTGCCCTCTACTCAGGATACTTCACCCCTATCTAGAAAGCAGCCCATTAGGTGAGACACACATTGCCCTTCCCAGAGAGGTCCCAGCAGGAGAGGGCGCTGTCCCCAGGGGGAGAGGAGCATTTTGGGGAGAGGAACAGAGGAGAGGAAGAGGGGTTCTGGCTGGGATGGGAGGAAAGGAGGGGAATGTCTGGGGTGGAGAGGAAAAGGGAAGGCTGTTTGGGGAGGGCGGAAAGTGTGGCACTGCTTGGGATGGGTGGAGAGGGGCGCTGTCGGTTAGTTGGGAGCAGGAAGGGGGAGACACATTGTCCCAGGGAGGAGGGGGAAGAGGGACACTGTCCCCAGCAGGAGAGGGGCATGGTGGAGTGGGGGTGAGGAAGAGAGGCACTGTCCCTAGAGGGAGAGGAGCATGTCGAGGGGGAAGGGAAGGCTCACTGTTATGGGGTGGAAGGTGAGGAGAGGGGAGGGGATGCTGACCGCCTGTGGCTGCAGGCTTTCTGGTGTGTGTGTGTGAGAGAGTGCCCCACCCTCTGACATGGTAGCAGGGCACCAAGGACAGGGGAGCTGGCCTCCTGGGTTCAGTGTGGATTCAGGCAGTAGGGAGACAGGGTTCTCTGGTCCAGTACAAAACCTATCAGCTGCTTAATAGCCTGGGCGCACTGCTCACCTTGCTTTTTATCCTTGAAAAGCTTAATTTGAAAAAGTGCCTCTGCTAGGTTCACCCATCAGTCCTGGGAATTGTCTTAACAACCACACAGATTTCATCAATTTTCCTGTTAAGCCTGAAATGCCTACCTCTCCTGTTACTGCTGCTTGGTAATGAGGAGGGAGAGATGGAAGATGGGGTGTTTTTGATGTATATCTAGGTGAGATTGAAATTAGCTTTAATAAGTAACCCAAGTTAATACTGTGTATATGTCTACCCATTTTGCTTCTCTAGATAGAATCCAAAAAGAATTGATAGCTTTTTGGACCTGGAGAAAGAAAGATCTATTTACCAAATTTTTAAATTTATTCAAAGATCTTGGTTGAAAGCCTTTTAGTTCACTTGTGTGGGTAAAATAAGGTGGGGTCAGGAGTATAGAAAATGGAAGGCGATGCTTAGAAAAACACTAAGAGTAGTGACATTGGTCAAAAACGGCTCTTGCAAATGTAGCTTAAGTGAATCTGTCCTTTCCAGATTAACATGAGAAGTATAAACACTAGGAGGTACTTGTCAGTGTTTTTGACAATCTGGGCATCCCATGTTTCTTGCACACATTTTTTCCAAGTCCCAGCTGGGATTGGAGTGGCTGTGGAGCAGGTTAAACTTATGTAGTATTTAAACATTTTTACTTAACACATGATAGCTTGAAAAGCAATTACTAAGATCTTAATCCACACTTAGCAAGAAGCAGGAAAGTGAAGAGTTGAGCTGTGAATATTTCAAAGTGATCAATGAGTGAGGAAATAAGGTACAAAATGGAACAGAAACTCACCTGAGAAAGCACACAGTCCTGCTCTGGGTCAGCATTAAACTCTGCCAGAGGATGCCAAGAGGAGAACTTCCTTCAATGGGCACATTTGATATTATCTCACTGTAATCTAATTATTATAGTCTAGAATATGTTATCTACTTACAAATTAATGTTTCAAATTTATCCAGCTACCCCTTTAACAGAAAATGTTTGACAGTTTGTTAAGAGGAGGAGTTTGGATTTAACTAACTTCCTATAATAGATTTCATGTCCTCTATGTCACATCTATGTTTTTGATCCAATACTGGCTAGATTATTCCACCAAAAGGTCATACTCATAGATCTGCCTGTAGACTTCATCATTTGTCATATATTTGTTTAATCTGATAAGACTCCTCAAACTGCAAATAAGGTACAAGTTTCAGTTCAACCACTGAGAAAGTTGCATTCCAGAAACTTATAAAAACCAAAGAAATTTAAGTGTTAAAAAATAGAATTGCACTGACTACATTTTAACGATATTGGGTTTATTCAATGATTCATGACTCTGGCAGCATCCCATCCAGTAAATAGAGGGGATTTCGCCGAAACTGGTTTGGCTCAGTGGATAGAGCGTCGGCCTGCCGACTGAAGTGTCCCAGGTTCCATTCCGGTCAGAGGCATGTATCCAGGTTGCAGGCACATTCCCAGTAAGGGGTGTACAGGAGGCAGTGGATCAATGTCTCTCTCTCATCGATGTTTCTAACTCTCTATACCTCTCCCTTCCTCTCTGTAAAAAAAATCAATAAAATATATTAAAAAAAACATATTAATAGAAGGGATCTCTGAGTGGCTGTGCCAATGAGAGACTGTTCTTGGTAGAAGGAGGGGGGAACAAGGAAGTCATAGAGCGAAGCCTGGACTGGCTGTGACCAGCACACTTTCCCGTGGACGAGAGATGACCTCACAGTGAGGGCCTGGTAGCTCAGCAAGAACTAGTTTACCCTCCCATTTCCAGGAGAGGCTGCATGTGTGATTGTCTCCTTTTGGTGACATGGGGCTGAGCATAAGTTGCTCCTGTTGTCTGTTTTTTTTGTGTTGTTGTTGTTTTGTTTTTTGTTTTTTTAAATATATTTTATTGATTTTTTTACAGAGAGGAAGGGAGAGGGATAGAAAGTCAGAAAAATCGATGAGAGAGAGACATCGATCAGTCGCCTCCTGCACGCCCCACACTGGAGATGTGCCCGCAAGCAAGGTACATGCCCCCGACCAGAATAGAACCTGGGACCTTTCAGTCTGCAGGCCAACACTCTATCCACTGAGCCAAACCGGTCTTGGCTGCTGTCATGTTTTTAACAACTGCAACTGACAGCCAGCTTTACGCAGATCACCTATTTATCCACTTAATGGGAGAGCAACCCCAGCTGTAATAAGCATTAGCGTAACCAGCACCCTCATGACATTGATTGTTTTATCCTGTTAACTATTCAAGAATTTACAAGTAGCTCTAATAATGAATTCACCTTACTGGTTAGTCTTCATTTACATGACAATGGTTAGTGACTCACACATAACAAATAGTCAACTCAAGTCCCTTATGACTTACAGGAACCCTATCAGCCCTTATCATAACAGCAGGCTTAGTTATATGATTTCACTTTAACTCATCATTATTATTACCTTAGGCCTGGTTATAATATATATTAACCATTTACCATAGATGATGAGATACTGTTTGAGAAAGCACATTTTAAGGCCATAATGCACCAATTGAACTGGAAAGACATTACAACATTTTTTTTTTTTTAATTTGTAGTCTCTGAGGTATTTTTCTTTTTAGGATTAATCCTAAAACATGGGCCAGGCTTTTTGTCTTCTCTGGCAGAGGGTGGACTTCCCAAATTGCTAGAAGTTGGGTTAAAGGTCTGAAATCCACAGAACCCACATCACCATCTTCTCATAGGCTGCCTCCAAATCCCTGGGGAGAACAACAAGCAAGGGGCTACCAGCTCTCATTCAAAAAAGCCATGGTGGTCCCTCTGCCTCAGGACTCCCCATCGTCCCCTCCATAGGCATCTCAACCTCAAGTGGCCTTCAACACAGACAGCCTTGCCTGCAGGCTTTAAAATCCAGGCCAGAGTTGTTAAGGCCCTTAAAAACCTTTCCCTTAGGGGAGCCAACTCCTTGCCCTACAGTATCACTTATAGGTGGCAGGCCCTTAGTTCTAGCTTTCTGCCTCACTCTGTGGGATAACCCTTCCTTAAGGACAGTAACATTCCTGGTGCCATCCAGTGTCTGGACCACAGGGAAGTGAGGCTTTGGCAACCCTGGGTTGCCAGAAACCAAACATTGTCTCACTAATAGAAAGATGTGAACAGGAGATCAGAAGGCTGGTCAACCTTAATTGCTCTAAAATGTCAGAGCAATTTGTTTCATGTAAACTTTTGTTCTTATAATTTCCTGCCTAAAGGTTATGAGTGTATCCCCTAGTCAAAATAAAAGGGAGAATAAGGCCAGAGCAAGGGTAGTCTTTCCACTAAAGGAAGGCTCCCACCTGGCCCCTCAATAACGCCAAATTAATATTTAATAGTCTCTCTTTTCATTTGCCTGCAGACTCCTCCAGAACCTGATCTCTGCACTGGGAACCCTGAACCACTCAGGACATGGAAAGAAGTTCCCAGAACGATGACCCTTCTTGGCATTAGATGGCCCCACCAGCCTATCCACTAGACCCGTGGTGGGCAAACACATTAGTCAACAGAGCCAAATATCAACAGTGCAATGGTTGAAATTTCTTTTGAGAGCCAAAATCCGACATCTGCACATGAGCTACAAAATTTCAATCACACTGTACATGCGCACCCCATGAGGTACTTTGTAGAAGAGCCACACCACACTCAAGAGGCCAAAGACCTATATGTGGCTCACGAGCCACAGTTTGCCAACCACTGCACTAGACCAACTAGAGCTGTTGACCAGGCCCCAAGTGCTAGCTCACCTGACCACTTCTGAGCCCACCCTGGTTATTATGTCACCATTTCTGGCTGTCCACCTGGCCTTACTTCTGAAGAGATAACCAAGTCCAGCTAGCCACTGTTTCCCAGTGCCCCTGACTCACATGACCAAGAACAGGCTGGCACCAGGCCCTTCCCCGATAATGTAACCAGATCCAGCAGGCCAACTGATACCACCCTCTCTCCCAGACTCCAATGCCCTGGGCCACCGAACCTCTTCTGGGTATGCTCAAGGTCCTGGCTCACCTGATCAATGTCCATCTGGGCATCTGGGCCCTGCCCCTTGTTTTAGAGACACTGCCCCTTGCTTGCCTGAGCACTGAGCCACACTGCCCAGGCTTCTTGGTTCCTCAGGCAGAGGGTGGCTTTCCCAAATCTCTGGAAATTGGGTTAAAGGCCTAAAACCCACAGCCCCAGATCACCATCTTCTCATGGACTGCCTCTGATCCCGTGGAGAGGGCAGCAAGCAGGTAGCTGCCAGCCCTCTTTCAAGAAAGCCATGTGGGTCCATCTGCCTCTGGACTCCGCATCATCCCCAACATGGGATCATCTCAACCTGGGATGCCTTTGACCCAGACAGAACTAACTGTGGATTTTGAAATCCAGGCCAGAGTTGTGTTAAGCCCCAAATAACCATTCTCCTTCTTGCAGCCAACTTTAGGATCCTCCAATGTCACTAATGGATGGCAGGGCCTGAGGGCCAGCAAACGCCCTTCCTTAAGGACATGGGCCTTCATAGTGCCATCCCGGGTCCAGAACACAGGGAAGTGGAGCTTTGGCGTCACCTTGAGACCCTTTTCTGTATTAGGTGGCCCACCTGCCTATCCACTAGAACACCTCCAGCTGTTGACCTGGACTCAAGCGTTTGCTCACCTGACCCTTGCATGTGTTGACCTGGGCAATTCCACCCCAGTGGAATGTCACTGCTTCTGGTGGTCCACCTGGCCGGCCCCCTGATGACCTAACCAGGTCCAGCTGACGTGCTGACCCAGTGCCCTTAGCTCTCGTGACCAACTTCCTGCAGACACCTGGCCCCTGCCCTTGATGATGTAAACAGTTCTAGCTTCCCACCCGACCCCATCTTCCCTGGCTTATGTGACAACATCCGGGTATACCCAAGGCCCTGATGACCAACTTCATGCTGGCACCTGGCCCCTCCCCCTAATGAAGTAAAGAGGTCTGGCTGCCCATCCAACACCCTGACCCTGGAAGTGTTCTGTGATACCTGGGCAGTGGGGGTTAAGAGGTCGGGTGGGCAGCCAGACCTCTTTACATCTGGACCCTCTGCTCTGAGAGGCCAAGTGGCCCCCTCCCCTGAACACCAGAGACCAACATTTGCTGCAGGGCCTCGAAAGGCAGAAGTTAGCACAGACAATGGCTTTGCCACGTGCCTGTGGATGCCGTGTGCGGTCACCATGTGGCTCTCCTTGCCCTGTCTGTTGTGGCACCTCCCAGGCTATTTTGAGGGAGCAGGTGCCTGCAGCATATCACCTCCAAGTCCTACTTCATCAGATCAGAGTCTCAATCACTGCCCAGTGATTCCTCACTGAGCAGACAGAACTACACTGCCCTGAGGGGAACCTGATGCCAGTCAGGCCCCTGCACTACCTCCATGCAGGGCCGGGGCAGTTGGTGTCCCAGGCCTGTCGTCTTCTTTGGGTGTTGCCCTCTTGAGGGCCTCCCAGGGGCCACAGGAAAAATTAGGGAGCAATGATTCTTATCTCTCAGAGGAGGTGAGGGCAGCAGCCCATCCCCCTCCCTCAGATGACTCTTGCAGGTAAAATGATGGGGAGTCCGTGTTTTTTACCCCCACCAACTCCCACTCCCCTGACCCTCCCCCCTCACCCTGCTGTGAGTGCCCAGCACTGGGAGCAGCTGTGGGAGGGGAGGATATACTGATGGGAGACAGCGCCAGGGGTGCTCTCACAGTGTCGGGGACAAGGAGATAGCCTCAGGCAGCAGCTGGGAGATTTTAATTAAGACTTAACTACAAAAAGGCTGTACGCACAGTCCCCAAAGGGGTACATGAAGAGTGTCCAACTCAGGTAACTAGGGAGTCAGAGCTTCTGGGCCCTATAGCACACCTAGCACACAAAGCTACTATACCAATTCAGAAAATGCGGAAAAGCTAAAATGGGGAGACAAAGGAACAGATCACAAACAAAAGAAATGGAGGAAAACAAATGACTGGATATAGAGATCAAAACCCCAGTTATAAGATTTTTCAAGAATTTCCTAGAAAAAAAATAGATAAATTTAGTGAGACCCAAGAGGAGATGAAAAGACCAACTAGAACTTGAGCATTCAATGACTGAAATAAAAAACTAGCAGCAGACTAGAGGAATGCAAGTATCAAGTCAGAGATTTGAAATACAAAGAAGCAGAAAACACTCAACTGGAAAAGAAAAAAGATTCCAAAAATGTGAAGATAGTGTAAGGAGCATCTGGGACAACTTCAAGTATACCAACATCAGAATTATGGGGGTGTCAGAAGAAAAGAAGACCAAGATACTGAAAACCTATTTGAAGAAATAATGACGGAAAACTTCTCCCACCTGGTGAAAGAAATAAACTTACAATTCCAGAAAGCACACAGAACCCCAAACAAAAGGAATCCAAAGAGGACTACACCAAGACACATCATAATCAAAATGCCAAGAACAAAAGACAAAGAGAGAATATTAAAAAGAGCAAAAGAAAAACAGTCACCTACAAGGGAGCACCCATAGGATTGTTAGCTGATTTCTCAACAGAAACTGTGCAAGCCAGATGAGAATGTCAAGAAATATTCAAAGTGATGAATAGCAAGAAGCTACAACCAAGATTACCCAGCAAAGTCATCATTCCGAATTGAAGGTCAAATAAAGAGTGTCACAGATACGAAAAAGTTAAAGGAGTTCATCAACACCAAACCAGGATTATATGAAATGCTGAAAGGTTTTCTTTAAGAAGAGGAAGAAGAAAAAGGTAACGGTAAAAATTACAAAAAATAAATACATATCTATCATCAAGTGGATCTAAAAATCAAGTGAATTAAAAATCTGAGGAACAGAATAAACTGGTGAATATAATAGAATCAGGGGTATAGAAAGGGAGTGGACTGACAATACTCTTGGGGAAAGGATTGAGGGGACTGCGGGGAAAAACTGGACAAAACTCATACACCTATGGATGAGGACAATAGGGGGAAGGTAAGGGCAGGGGAAAGGGTGGGAGCCCAGTGGAATGGAGCTATGGGGGAATGGGAAGAGAGAAACAATTGTAATAATCTGAAAAATAAAGATTTGTTAAATTTGAAAAAACAAAAACAACACTCCTTCGAATTCAGGCCCAGTCCTCTAAGAACCCCAACCCACTCTGCCCCCGATGGGGTGTGGAGGCGGGTATGGTTTCCCACATGCTCAGCTCAGCTCTGCCCCTGACAGGGCAGGGAGACGGGGTTCCCTGAAGGTCCGCATATGCTCAGTGCTGACTCTCAGGTCATTACAGTGGCCTCACACCCATTGCACTGAATGCAATGCCCAGGAGGCCCGGAAGCCCAGTAGAGAGCAGAGGAAGGACACACCCAGCAGCACCGGAAACAACCCATAACACCCCTCCAGTTGGACCCATCCCCAGCCTCTTTGCCTCCCTCTCTTCTTTGCTTCCAGGTCCATGCCCCACCCCACCCCCACAAAGAATACCTCTAGTCTGTGCCCTTCCCCACATCCCCATCCCCTGTGTGTGCAGCACACCTTGGGCCAGGGTTGGGCAGCAGGTTTATGTGTCAGAGCAGCAGTGTGTTCCTGATGTGACGCTCCATGTCTGTGGGAGGATTAAAGAAGCGACCAGCGTGAACCCACAACAGCAAGCTTCAGCCAGGGCTCAGGGCATGAGCATTTTCAGGGCAGAGCACGCATTAGCCTGGCAGTCTGAGTGGCTGTGATGTGGAGCCAAAGTGGCCTCACCCAGTGGGCAGGGACTGGCCATCCACAGGGGGACTCACCTTGTTGGATGGAGCCCCCTCTGGAAGGTTTTGTCCCACAGGAGTGGGGAGATGGGGCAGCGGGTGGTTTAAGACTAAAAGGACAAAGAAGAATTGTGGTGCCAGGTGGGGAGGGCCTGAGACTATGACTGTGGCCAAAGGAATCCTCTGAGGAGCTGGGGAGCTGGGAAGGACCTGCATGTGTGACTGGAAGAGCAGCTGGGCTGTGGTTCTTTTATTTTTATTTTTATTTTTATTTTTATTTTTATTTTTATTTTTATACATGTCAATTTGCACTAATTTACTGAAGGTTACTTTGTTTTTTTCTCATTTTTTTATTAATGTATTACATGTGTCCATATCTTCTGCCCCACCCCACCCCACTCCCATACATGCTCTGGCCCCCAGTGCCTTGCATCCATTGGTTACACTTATATGCATTCATACAAATCCTTCGGTTGATCTCTTATCTATCCCACCTCTCCCTAATCTTCCCACTGTAATTTGACAGCCTGTATGATGCTTTACTGCCTCTGTATCTTTTTTTTTGTATTTTTAAAATTTTTTTATTAACGTATTACATGTGTGCATATCTTCCCATTGCCCCCCCCCACTCCTATGCATGCCCTAACCACCCAGTGTCTTGTGTCCAATGGTTATGCTTCTATGCAAGCATACAAGTCCTTCAGTTGATCTATCCCACCTCTCCCTTACCTTTCCACTGTAATTTGTGTTTGATGCTTTACTGCCTCTGTATCTATCTTTTTGTTCATCAGTTCATAATGTTCTTTATTATCCATAAATGAGTGATATCATGTGGTATTTTTCTTTCATTGGCTTATTTCACTTCACATAATGCTCTCCAATTCCATCCAGGTTGCTGCAAATGGTAAGAATTCCTTCTTTTTTATGGCAGCATAGAATTTCATTGGGTAGATGTACCATAGTTTTCTGATCCACTCACCTGTGGATGGGCACCTAGGCTGTTTCCAGATCTTAGCTATTGTAAATTGTATCGCTATGAACAGAGGAGTGCATATATCCTTTCTGATTAGTGTCTCTACTTTCTTAGAATATATTCTTAGGAGTGGGTTTACTGGGTCAAATAGGAGGTCCATATTTAGTTTTTTGAGGAAACACCATACTTTTCTCCACAGTGGCTCTATCAGGCTGCATTCCCACCAACTGTGCATGAGGGAACTTTGCCAGCACTTGTCATTTGTTGTTTGTTGATGATAGCCATTCTGACAGGTATGAGATGGCACCTCATTGTTGTTTTGATTTGCATCTTGGTGATCAATCTTTTTTATCCTTTCAAAGAACCAGCTCTTGGTTTTGTTGATTTTTGTATTGTTTCTTTCGTCTTTCTGTCATTTATCTCTGCTCTGATCTTCATTATTTCCTCACTTCTGCTTACACTGGGCTTTTCTTGTTGCTCTCTTTCTAACTCTAATTCCTAGGGTTGGGTAATTTATTATCATTGTTTCTTGATATTTGCAGTAGGCTTGTAGAGGTATGAACTTCCCTCTCAAGACTGTTTCTTTGTGTCCATAGAATTTGGATTGTTTTCATTGTCATTTGTTGCCATGCTGCATTTTTATTTCTTCCTTGGTCTCTCTGCTAACCTAGTCGTTGTTTAATAGTATACTGCTTAGTCTCCATGTGTGTGATTTCTTTGGATTGTCCTTACTGTAGTTGATTTTTGTTTTTATGCCACTGTGAGAAGATGCTTGATATGATTTCTATCTTCTTGAATTTGAAGAGATTTTGCCTATGACCCAACATATGGTCAATCTTTGCAAATGACCCAGGTGCACTTGAGAAGAATGTATATTCTGTGACTTTGGGGTGAAATGTTCTGAAGAACCAATTAATTCCATCTGGTCTAGTGAGTTATTTAGGATTGATATTTCTTTGCAGATTTTTTGTTTGGAGGATTTGTCCAATGGTTATAGTGGGGTATTAAATTCTCCTACTATGATTGTATTGCTGTCCATCTCTCCCTTGATATCCTCTAGGAATATTTTTATGTATTTGGGTGCTCCTGTATTGGGTGCATATATGTTTATCAGAGTTAATTCTTCTTGTTGAATTGTTCACTTTAGAATTATAAAGTGACCTTCCTTATCTCTTGTTATGTCCTTCACTTTGAGATCTATTATGTCAGATATAAATATTGCTACCCCAACTTTTTCCCCCTATTTCCATTTCCCTTAAAAACCTTTTTCTATACTTTCACTTTCAGTCTGTGTGCATCTTTTTTTCCGAGGTGGGTTTCTTCTAGATAGCAGATATATGAATTCTCTTATTCATTCTGTTACCTTATGTCTTTTGATTGGGCCATTTAATCCATTTATATTTAAAGTTATTATTGATAAGTACTTATTTGTTACCATTTTTATTCTTTACCCCTGTGTTTCTTCTTTGCTTCCTTTTTTCTTTTTTTCTAGCAGACCCTTTAGCATTTCTTGCATTGCTGGTTTGGTGGTAATAAATTCCCTTAGTCCATTTTTGTCTGTAAAGCTCCTGATTTAACCTTCAATTTTACGTAATAAACTTGCTGGATACAGTGTTCTTGGATTCAGACAATTTCTTAGAATGACTTTGTATATTTCATTCCATTCCCTTCTGGCCAGATGAGAAATCAGTCGCTCTTCTGATGGGGATTCCTTTGTAGGTAACGTTGTCTCTCTCTGGCCACTTTAAAGATTCTTACTTTGTCTGTAGTGTTTGCCAATTTAATTATAATGTGCCTTGGCATCAGTCTTTTGGGTTCATTTTTGTTTGGGACTCTGTGAGCCACAGGATTTGTGAGGGTTTTTTTTTTTTTCTTCCCTATATAAGTGATGTTTTCTGTCATTATTTATTCAAACAGGTTTTCTATTCTTTGCTCATTTTCCTCTCCTTCTAGAACCCTATATGCAGATGTTGTTTTGTTTCATGTTGTTCCAAAGATCCCTTAGGCACTCCTTCTGTTTTGTTTTTTTTTTCTAGAAGCTGCTCTATTTGTGTATTTTTTCCTACCTTGTCTTCTAGCTAAGTGATGCTGTCCTCTGCTTCTTCTGGCCTACTCTTGATGCTTTCTATTGAGTTATTTTCAGCAGCGATGTCATTTTTCATTTCTTCTTGATTCTTCTTCATTTCCTCTTGGCTTTTACTCATTTTGTTGAATTTCTCTTCCATGATTTTCAGCCACCTTATGACCATTTCTCTGAATTCTTTCTTGGGCAGGTTGTTTGCCTCCATTTCATTGACTTCCTTTTCTGGTGATGCCTCCTTTTCATATGTGGGCTGTTTTTTGTCTCCCCATGATCTCTCTTCTTTAGGTTTCTGTTTGTATAGTTCTCTCTCTCCTATGTTGATTTAAAAGCACAAACTACAACACAACTAGGTACAATACACAAGGCACTGAAGAGAAATGTATTCACAATATTAATAACCACAAATAAAGGTGACCACCATAGAGAGGCAAATTAGGGTTTAGGAGGGGGAGGAGACAGAAAATAAAATGAGAAGGAAGGAAGCAAGGAAGGAAGGGCCAAAATGAAAATGGGAAGAAAAACAAGTAAGAAAGAAAAGAAAGAGAAGAGGAACCAAGTGTGTGTGTGTGTGTCTGTGTGGATGGAGAGAAAACTCCAATAGAAAAGCCATTGATCCCAACAAATGCCAGCAACAACAAGTACCTGAAGATTAATACAATATACAAAGAACAACTAATATCAAGTGAGGCAAGGGAAAACAGAAGCAAAAAACAAACACAAAGCAAACTATAAAACAAAACAAAAATAAAGAATAAGCAAAACAATCTCACAAAAAGCAGAAAAGAGGGTTGTCCTGGGAGTGTCTTGCATATCGCTCTTCACTCCAGATTCATTGATGTAGTGGCAGCATTCTTCCTGGAAGAATATGCAAGTTTCCCCTTTTTCCACAGTAAGAAGGTCTAGGGCCCGTTAGTTTTGTAGGGTTAAACTGCCAAGGTCAAGGTTGCAGCAGCATGATTTCTCCAACAGACTGGCTTGTGAAGTCTGGAGAGTGATCCTGCTGAGTCACTTGGGAGGTAAAAGCTGGTTCTGAGACTGCCACATCGTCACTTGTCGTTTTTTCTGTTTCTCTGGGCCTCGAGGTGAAATACAACTCAGACCTAGGTGTTATTTTTAGGTGGGAAATAGTAGGGGTCTCAGTTGATTCACTAGTGAAATGAAAGGGGAGAATAGGTTACCTTGTGGTGAGGTTCTTGCTTTCTCAGTTCCATACTCCAAGCTAAGAGGGTAGTCGCCATGGTGCTGCCAATAAGGGGTGACAGATGAGTGGTTGAAATTATATTGCAGTGAAAGTGGGAGGGAATGTTAGAATGGGCTGTTCTCCAAGGTAAAAGAGAAAGCAAAGGGAAGGAAGAGTAGAAGATGAGGCTGGAGAAGAGGCAGGAAGAGGAGGGAGTAGGCCCTGCAGTCTGTTTCCAGGCCTCTAGCCACTTAAATTTCAAAACTGTTGCATTTTTCCTAGAGTAAAGATCTCAGTTTCTGATAAGCCTGTGCAGTCAAGAAAGTTGTTCTTTGGGAAGGATGGAATGGGGGAGTGTTGGATGAGAAGGTGCTGAGGCCAGAGGGCCCCCAGAGCACTAAAGGGATGAGACTGCTGGCCCTGGGATCCAAAGGCCCAATGAGGGGTCCCCTCTGTCACATCATGCCACAGAGGAGCCCTGCAAGAAGACCAAAGCTGCAAACCCGAAGGCAAGAGCACCCCGTGAGACAGAGAAAGGAGAAAACCACCCATTTAGAAGAGGGGACAGTCCTAGGGAAGACAAGGAGACAAAGCATCCACAGTCCCAGTAATGGCTTGGCCCCGTGGGTTGGGAGAGTGACACTGAGGTAGGTGACTGGTTTTGGAGAACTGGTTTTTATGAGAGGATGCATGGTAGCCTGGCCAGGCACCAAGGTAGAATGAGAAAAGAGTGAATGGGGAATTTAGTAAGATGCAATGTAGACATGAGGTGGCTAATGAATGTGAGACTCATCTGTCAACCCCCATAATAGAGACTGAGGAGTGGACAACGGTCCTAGCGAATTCCGAAAGGGCAGAATAAGTGACCCCAGTGTCGATTAAAATGAGATCGGCTTACCTGCCACCACAGTCATTACCCAAGCTCTGTCCTGGTGATGTAAGTCTGTGGAGCACTGTCAGGGCCTGGGCAGCTTCTTCAATGGCCAGCCCCAGGAGGTCTGAGAGCTGCAAACCAGATACAGAGGGTGGCCATGCTGTACTGGCTGAGGTCAGACCCAGAGGAGCTACAGTCTGATTTCGAGTGGCTTTCCCTTCCATACCTTGGACAGGACCCGTGGACGGGGCGGGGAAGAGGGCCATGGAGGTGTCTCTGGTTTGAGCAGGACTTGGTTCAGTGTCTTTCCTTGCTGCATTTGAAGCATGGACCCGGGGGAGGCTTAGCCCCTGACTTACCCACGGTTGGAGGACTGGCACTTCTTTGGGGTTTGAAAGCAGTGGCTGGGAGCTGGAAGGCTTCCCACTGGGCCTCAGCCTTCGCCTGCTCTCGCCTTTGATTTTAGATTTGGGTCTCCTCCCTATTATTAAAGTCCATAAAGGTCAAGTTAACGAGGTCTTTTTGAGGGGTTTGTGGACCTGCATCTATTTTTTAAATTTTCAGCATATGTCAAAGGAGTAAAAGTGGTCACATCAGTGGAAAAAGAAACCAGAGATGCCTCTCAATCTGTGAGGCTAGACATAAAGAATGGGGCGTGGACTCAAACTATGTTCTCCATTCCTGTTGCCTCCCTCAGGGGTAGAACGGACGTGGGAAGAGAAGAGGCTGTTGTGAAAGGCAGTCTTTGGGTGTCCTGAGAATGAGTGTTAGATGGGAAAGGCTGTTTTGGAGCTCACATTCTCAGGATTTGGGCTCTCAGGAAGATCAGAAAGTGAGAAGGGAATGGCCATCCACCTGTGATGTACATTGCTGGTGATCACAGGAGCAGAGATTCAGCGGAGAGCACAGGGGAAGGCAGGCGGTTAGATTTCTCAGAGGTAGAGTGTGGGGTGCGGATTCTGCGGCATGGTTGTAAACGGCTGGAAGGGGTGGGCAAGGTGGAGAGGAATGATCTTCTGGTTGAAAGAGTCAGAAGACAGACATTGGGTGAGAGGTAGATGAGAGTACAGGTTCCTGTCCATGATGGAAGACAGATGTATGTGTTTTCTCCACAGATGAAGAAAAATCCCTGATCACGGAGACAAGCTGATAGGTATAAGGAGAAGAGGTGAACTAAAGGTTATGAGATTCCTTTTCTAGTTCTGCACTTGAAGAAGCATCATCCAGGTAGTGATAGTCCTTTCATTGCACCCCCATCATGCACAGCCCCCTTTGGGACCATGCCCAGCTGCCGTCAGCCACAGGGCCACACCAGGGCTTGGTTTTGCAGGTTTACCTTCTGAAAAAGGTGGGCTTCCCGATCACTCTGCCCGCTCCTCACGGGCATTAAAACTGTTAAAGGCCATGTTCTCTACATCTCGGGCCAGCACTGAAAACACTACCTGATATTTGCTCACTTACCCCATGGCTCCTCCCACGATTAGGCCCTCTGGTATTTATTCTTTTAATTTTGCTCTTTGGCCCCTGTCTCATGTGCTGTTTCACTAGTTTCTTACAGAACAGAATGCAGGTGTTTGCCAAACAGAAGGTGGGAGATATCTATCTGGCCTTGAATTCAGAACCTAGCACCAGAATCCATGAGGCACCGGGTAGACGCCTTCCTCTGAGCAGGAAGTCACTACGGAAGATGAACTTTCACCCCCTAACTTTGCCTGTGTCTGTGGTGGGAAAATTTCAGTGCTAGAGACACCCTTATGAGACAAGATTTGCAAAAGCCTCTCCTTAGCTTGGATGATGCAGAGTCTCTGGGAAGAGCAGACAAAAATGGCTTCCCATATCCTGCTCTAAGAGCACCTCTGAGACAAAGCCACCCTTAAGTTTTGCCCGCTTCCAGACAGTCCAGTTTCTTCCCATATGAGTCTGGGTCCCCAGAGTCTTACCTGTAACTGGAGTTCAGTGCTGTTGGAAGTTTTTTTCTCTCTCCTGATTAAGAAAGCCAGCTTCAGGCTGACTCATGCAGCCTCTCCATGCGTATGTGCCTCAGTACTTCTGCCTTCTGCAGTTCCTCTGAGTCTCAGTGTGCTTTTATTTCATGACAGTCCAGTTTCTATCGTTATGAGTCTTGGTCCCCAGAGTCTCACCTGGAACTGGAGTTCAGAGCCATTGAGAGCTTTTGTGTTCCTCCTGCTTAATACAGCCTGATTGAGAAAGCCATCTGTGTTCTCAGCTGTTTTCTCTGCCTTTTGCAAGTCCTCTGAGTGTCAGTGTGCTTTTCTCTTTCCTTCTAGTTGTATAATTTCCACTCATCTAGCCTTCCTGTGGTCTGTCCCTTAGCTATTGTTTTGAAATTGTTTTTGCAAGGCAGCAAATTAGGTGTTTACCTATGCCTCCATCTTCATTTCTCTCTCTTGAACTTATTTTTTATTGTTGATATGTGTACCCTATATTTCCCCCTTTGCTGACTTCCACCCAGCATGTCCCCAAACTCAGGCCTTCACTGCACTACTGTCTGTTCATGGGCTATGTTCTTTCCTCCCTCACCCCTCCCTGCCACTTCCCCTTCCTCTGAGATCTGTCAATCTGTTCCATGGTGAGTTATATGAAACAGACTGACATATCTACTTGTTTAAAAATATGTTTTTATTGATTTTGGAGAAAGGATGTAAGAGGGAGAGAGAGAGATAAAAACATCAATGATGAGAGAGACTCACCAATCAGTTGCCTCCTGCACTTCCCCTACTGGGGTTTGAGCCTGAAACCCAGGGATGTGCCTTGACTGGGAATCAAACCAGTAACCTCTTGGTTCACTGGTCAATGCTCCACCACTGTGCCTCATCAGTTGGACCTATAGACCTATTTCCTTTGTCAGTGTATTTTGCTCAGTAGATTCCACAAGGAAGTGAAAAGGCATATATTTATCTTTTTCTGATTTGCTTATTTCACTTAGCAAAAGAGTTTCTAGGGCCATCAATGCTGTTGCAAAGGGTAAGAGATCTTCTGTTTTACAGCTGAATGGTGTTCCACAGCTTTTTGTCCTCTCATCTGCTGATGGGCACTTGAGCTGTTTCCAGATCTTAGCTATTATAAATAATGCTGCTATGAACATAGAAGTGCATCCATTCTTTCTGACTGGTGCTTTGGGTTTCTTAGAATATAGTCCTAGAAGTGGAATTGCTGGTCACAGGACAGTTCCATATTTAGTTTTTTGAGGAAACTCCAGACTGTTTTCCATAATGGTGGCACCATTCTGTATTCACACCAACAATGCATGAGGATTCCCTTTCTTCCACATCCTCATCAGCACTTGTTCATTGTTGATTTATTGATGGTAGACATTCTGGCAGGTATGGGATGATACCTCATTGTTGTATTAATTTGCATCTCACTGATGATTATTGATGTTGATCCATTTTTCATAAATTTCTTTGCAATCTGTATGTCCTCTTTGAAGAAGTGTCTACCCAGGTCCATTGCCCATTTTTAATTGGGTTGTTTGTCTTCCTTTGTTGAGTTGTATGAGTTCTTTATGTATTTTGGAAATTAACCTCTTGTCATATGCATTATTGGCAAATATATTCTCCCATTCAGTGGGTTCCACTTTCATTTTTTAAAGGTCACTTTTGCTGTCTAGAAGTTTTAGTTGATGCAGTCCCATTTGTTTCTTTTTCCCTTTGTTCCTCTTGCCCTAGCAGATGTATGAGCAAAATTTCTGCTATATGAGATGTTTGAGATACTACTTCTGGATTTTTATGTTGTAGTTTTTTTACTTACATTTAAGTCTTTTATCCATTTTGAGTTTATTCTTGGGTGTGGTGTTAGTTGGTGGTCTAGTTTCGTGGTTTTTTTTTTTTTTTTTGGTTGTATCTGTCCAATTTTCCCACCACCATTTATTGAAGAGACTGTCTTGACACCATAGTATGCTATTGGCTTCTTTGTCAAATATTAACTGACCGTAATGGCTTGGGATGGATTCTGTGGTATCTGCTCTGTTCCATTGTTCTATATTCCTGTTCTTATGTGAGTATCAGGCTGTTTTGATTACACTGGCTTTGTAATATAATTTGCTATCTGATATTGTGATCTCTTAAGTTTTGTCCTTCTCTCTCAAGATTGCTGCAGTTATTCAAGGTCTTTTTCAGTTCCATATAAATTTTTTGGAATATTTGTTCTAGATCTGTGAAATATACTAATGGTATTTTAATAGAAATTGCATTGAATCTGCAGATTGCCTTGGGTAGTATAGACATTTTAATGATGTGGATCCATCCAAACCCTGAATCCAATATTTGCTTCCACTTGTTTATATCTTTCATTATCTCTTTTTCAATGTTCTAGTTTCCAGGTCTTTTACCTCCTGGGTGCACTTTATTCCTAGGCGTTTTTGTTGCCATGGTAAATGAAACTATTTTACTAGTTTCTCTTTCTAGGAGTGTATTATTTGGGATAAAAATACCATCAATATCTAGATGTTAACTTTGTATCCTGCTGCTGTGCTTTTCAAGTTGCCTGCACAGCGGTTTAGCTATAAATGCAGGTACTGGCGGGGAGTGAGGGCAGCATCTTCAGAGTACCCTGCAGTGTTCCTGAATCTTGCCCCTTGTTTCTTTTTAATACATTTTTACTGATTTCAAAGAGGAAGGGAGAGGGAGAGTAAGAGGAAAATATTAATGATGAGAAAGGATCTCTGATCGGCTGCCTCCTGAACGTCCCACACTGGAGATTGAGACTGCAACAGGGCATGTGCCCTGACCGGGCGTCGTGCCCTGACCTCTTGGTTCATAGGTCAATGCTCAACCACGGAGTTAGGCTGGCTAGGTTGTCCTAACAGCTGGGGTGCCTCTAGCTGTTGGGCAAGCAGCACCAGTTATCAGGTTGCAATCTCACCGGCAGGGAGGCACCCACTCCCTGCAGACCCCGGGGAGCAGTGGTTCTTAACTTTCCTAATGCCAAGTCCCTTTAATGCAGTTCCTCATGTTGTGGTGACCCCCAACCCTAAAATTATTTTCGTTGGGGGTCACCACAACATGAGGAACTGCATTAAAGGGACTTGGCATTAGGAAGGTTGAGAACCACTGCCGGGGAGTGTCCCCTCTCCACTAGTGCTGTCTCCTCCAGAGCAGTTTCCTGCCCTAAACCCCTGTGCTCTACATATTCAGCCCTCCACCCTGCGGCAACACTGATCTTCTTAACATTGGCATAGTTCTGCCTTGTCCATGTTGCCACATAATTGGTTAGAATAGTGTACAGGCTTTTTAGAATGACTTATTTTACTTAGTCTCCATGCTTTTTGTGGCTTGATGGGTTTTTCTATCCCAGAATAAGGTTCCATTATAGCAACGTCCCACACTGTTCACCCATCATCTGTGGGCAGGTGTCTTGGTGATCCGAATGAAGCTGCTGCAGAAGTGAGCATGCTAGTTGTTGTGTGGACATAAGCTTCACAGCAGCTGGTTCATGAGTGAGGAGTGTGACTTCTGGATCAGAGGTGAGATTGCTGAAACCCTTCTCCACTTGTCATCAGATCACTGTTTCAGGGCTCCTGCAGACCTCTTAGTGTGGACTTCCTGTGGTTCTCCCTTTGCTTCCTTGTATTCTTCTGTTCAGCCTTCTCTTGAGTTGACTGTCATCAGGAACATCCTCCCCCTGCTATACCAGGTGGACTGACGAGGAGTCACATGACCACATGGATGCTGCAGCCAGAAAGCTGAGGGAGGAAGCCTCTGCCCAGATGTACACCCACCTCTGCCTGCCTCTAGCTGTCTGAGCTCCAGGGGGGCTGGGAGCTTGGTCCTGGATCTGGGACAAGCCCACTGCTGGCGCTGTGCAGAGGGAGAGTCTGTCCCTCTGCTGTGGGGATAGCGCAGCATCAAGAACACTATTGAAAGCCACTGTGCAAAGGCTGTATCTATGCGAAGCAGCTGGTCCCCGTGAGCAGGACAACAACACGTCCATCGGAAGAGGTTCCTGATGTGGGAACCACAGCATCTCCGAGTCACACTGAGAAGCATGGGCTCTTGAAGACCGTTATTACAGAAGAAGGTGCCTGAAGGCTGAGCGAGTACATGACAAGCCCTTTAGGACGTGCTCATATGTGGCCCTTTCCCCTTTCTCAGGAGGGGCCTGTCCATCCAGTGGACTGTCCTGAGGTGCCTCATCGGGGGTTTGGAGGGTGCTGGAGGTGTTTGCACTCTCGAGTGGGAATGTAACCTGGTCGCCTAAGGGAGGGCAGCTCAGCCTACCCACACCTGCCTGGCACAGGCAGGGCCGTGAGGTAGCGATGCTGCATTTCACCTCCCACTGGCCTTATGGACGCTTCTCCCCAGTCACTGGAGAAAGGGCCCGGGCTCTTGCTATTAACCACTCCTGTCAGCCCTCCGAGTCTCCCTCCGCACCCCTCCCTCCAGACCCCAGAGGACAGGCTCCTGGCCCACGCCTGTCCTGTCCCTGGACATAGGCTTCTTTGCTGAGGAATCAGATGTCTCAGTGCTTAGCCCGTGGGGGGCACACTCACATCCAGGCTCTCCTACAACTTCCCTGGGGACCTCCCTGGCCCGGTGGGGACGAGTCACATGGCTATGACCTGTCTGTCCCGTGGGGACGAGTCACATGGCCATGACCTCCTTGTCTCCATGGGGACAAGTTGCTTGGTCTTGGTTGCAATGAACCAGCATGGAATTGTTCCCCTGGCTATCTGGGCTCCTGGCACTGCTGAGCGACCATGCCTGGGAGGATGGCTCTAATGGCTGGAACATCTGGTCTTGGATCCAGGCCGGGTTTGCTGCTCTGCAGTGGCGCAGGGACGACTATATCCGGGACTTGGGGGACACTCTAGGACACCTCTTAGTCTATGACCATGTCCCTCAGTGAAAGGTTATGGAAAACTACAGAAATGGTTAACATAGGGCCAAACTATGTCCCACAGGAAGGAATGTCTGGGTCACCTCTGACCACAGGTCCCCACTCAGCCAGTACCTGGGGAGCAGGGATGGGTGGTAGAGGATGTAGGTCTGGGGACAAGCTATGGGCCTGGATGCTACAGTGACACTGGCCCCACCAGGGACTGAATAGTGACTCAGGCGAGCTTTCGACCTTGACCAGAAGTCTCGGCTCAGAGGGGCCCTGCCCTGAAGGCGGGAGGGTGGATAGTAAGCTGCAGGAATGGGGTGCAGGCTTGCCTTCCTGGCCTCAGTTGGATCTGGAGCCGTAGGAGACAACCAGTGGGACTGTGGGTGGGGTTGGGGGTAGAGGCATGAGGATAGGGGTTCACTAGATGAGGGCAGTGCTGACACCCCCCATGCCTGTGCAGGTCTGCATCTGCCTAGAGTCTCCCCAAGTCGGGCTGCCTGACATTAAATGGCAAATAAATAGCATGACCAGGAGGGAAGAAGAGAGAGAGCAGAAAGAGGAGATGCCGGAGACAGCGATGCAGTGGTGGGTTGCTGGGACTTTCCCACATTCTCTGCTGTTTGCACAGGCCTCAGACTTGGTTTTCCCAGGCCACCTCCCTCTCTCCTGCACTTCTCAGGAGAGTGCTCCCATCGCCCCTGTCCCTCTGCCAGGGGAGGGGCTGGTCTGAGGGCACCTGCAAACACCGCCCACTCTAAGCATCCTTGCCCAGCCCCTCAGCTCGCCCCAGGCTGCCAAGTGGTTCTGGAAGAGCCAGGACCCTTTGCTCCAGAGTGTGGTTCTGCCCCTGGATTTCTCAGGAGTTGAGAGCCTTCAGTGAGAGTGTGAGTCCAGCATGCTTTTCCTGAGCGGCAGGACATGGCCGGTAAAGGGAGCTACCAGTCCCCAAGGTAGAGGTGGTCTGGGCAGTGCAGACAGCAGACATGGAGCCCAGGAAAGACCAGGCGGCCTGGCCAAGAGCCATTTGGCTACGAGGGATGTTCTCTGTGCTAGGCACTGGGGCGGGAACAACCCAGTATGAACAGGGGAGCCACCAGCCTCCCCCAAAGTCCAAAAACCAGAGAGAGATCTGTGTTTGGCCATGCTCCTGGGAGTGGCCGAGCCCACCACCTCCAGCCATGTTCCTGGAAGTGGCCCTAGCCCACCAGCTCCTACCTGTGCTCCTGGGAGTGGCCCTAGCCCACCCACCAGCACCTGCCCGTGCTCTGTGGAGTGCCCTAGCCTACCAGCACCTACCCTTGCTCCTGTGAGTAGCCCAAGCCCTGCATCACCTGCCCCTGCTTCTGGGAGTGGCCCTAGCCAATCACCACCTAACCCTGCTCCTGGGAATGGCTCTAGCCCACCAGCCCTCTCCATGCTCCCGGGAGTGTCTGAGCTTACCACCATTGGACCAGGCTGCGGGGACTGGCCCTAGCCCTGCAGCACCTGCCCGGGCTCCTGGGAATTGCCCTAACTCATCAGCACCAGCCAGAACTCCCAGCAGTAGCCCTAGCCCAGCAGCACCAGTCTGTGCTCCCAGAAGTGGCCCTAGGCACCAGCACTGGCCCCTGGCCCTCTGGCTCCGCATGGGGCAGACTTGACTGGGAAATGAGACACTGCCTGGACGCCCCACCAGGGGGCTGCAGGGGAACATCTGCCCTTTGTCCTCGCTCTCACCCTGCACTGTACCCTGGCCCTGCAGGTGCGCAGAGGGCTGTGCAGATTCCCAAGTTCAGGCCCTGGGAGGAGCCTGAGGGATCAGGTGAGAGGTTTGTTTGGGCAGAAGTTGCAAAGCTGCTGGCAGTGGAACCTTAACCATGATGACATGCACCCAGTAGCTCAGTGTTTGCGGAGATATCATGTTAAGAACAACAAGAACCCACTTCTTCAGGTTCAAAACGTCTAAATATCAAAGTTTCATATCCAGAGCCTTACTCCTCCCTTTCCTCCATTCCTCTCTCCTTCCCACGACCTTCCTTCCTCCTCCAGTTTGAAAACTCCAACCAGGAGACTGGAAACACTGGCCAGTTGTTTGTAATGAGCAGGCCCCTCAATGGCTCCCACCCCCCAGGCCTGGAAGGAAGTGCAGCGGGCCCAGCCCAGGCCACAGGCAGCATTTCCCGGGAGCACCTCGGACATACAGGGGTAAAAGAAGTGTTACAGTCGTTCATATGGAAAATAATACAATAATTAATAATGCAAGAATAAATTGTTTCACATACAACTGTAACCCTACTTTACCCCACCATGTGTGTGTGTGTGTGTGTGTGTGTGTGTGTGTGTGTGTTCTTACACTCACCTGAAGATATTTTCCCACTGAGTTTTAGGGAAAGTGGAAGAGAGGAAAAGACAGAGAGAGACATCGATGTGAGAGAAACACATGGATTGGTTGCCTCCTGCCTTCGTCCCACCAGGCCCCAGGGAGGAATCTGAGGTAGGTGTCCTTGAACAGAATGGAACCCGGGACCCTTCGTTCCACACACTAATGCTTTGTCCACTCATCCACACTAGCGAGGGCCCTGTGTATGTTTAACATGTGCCCAAGATTCTGTGGGGCAGTGGGATTTGGGAAACCCTGCTGTGGAGCTTGCACCTGAAGGTCCATATGCTACTGTGTGCTTCTCACCTTGACTCCAGCTGCCCCATAACTGTGGCTGGCAGACGGATGCCTCCAGTATTTCTCCCTGTGCCCCAGTCCCTGGAATATTTCTGCCCAAATTGAAAGCTTCAAGACTGACCATATTGAGTGAGCCCAGGAGAATAAGGCTGTGTTCAAGTTTGCCTCCAAATGAAGGTGGTGAGAGACGAAGGTCAGCCTGTCCTCACCACAATTAGAGGCGGAGCACGCCTGAAGGCCTGGTGCACCCCCAGGCACACTGGGTGCAGAGGGCACCAGGCAGATCCCAGGTCAATCACAGCTCTTAATGTGAGGGCAGAGCAGAAAGAGCTGCACATTCAGAGCAATTCTGTGGAGAGATTCAAGTACATGCAGAAGTAAAAGGACAGTGTCCCCTCACACAGCCCAACATTTATCAACTCGTGGCCAACTCTGCCCCAGCTATATGCCTAGTCACCTCTTCCTGTCTCTCACACATTATTTTAAAACACATCTCAGACTCCTATTATTTATCCATAAACATTTTGCTAGTTACTTCTAAAGGAACTCTTCAAAACACGCAGGTGTTGTATTACAGAAACATAAGAATTAACAATTCCTTACTGTGACCAAATATGCATCAGTCCAGATTTCTGTGATGTCTCATAATTTGTTTCCATTTCTTTATTACAGAAACCAGGTGCTGGGTCTCACAAGGTTTCCACAATCCGGGCTTGGCTCTCTGTGCCCTGTAATGCCACTGAATGTATTCCTCTTCTCTGAATCCCGACATCTGACCTGGAGACCTGGTCATGGTCGGTTTCTCATTTGAGGCGATAATGGCTGTAGGCAACATGTCTGTCAGGAGGCAAAAGAGGTGTTTTTCTCTTTTTGGATGCTAACAGATCTGGACAATCACTGCCCACATCCTTCAGCTCATCAGGGATGGCTGTCAGCAGAGTGAAGTACTCTGCATGCTAGTCACACACTAGGATTCGAGACCCTAAATCATATCCTTCAGCCAGTCCTGCTTTGCCCTCATCTGCTACTCTGTGACCAAAAAGCTCTTTGTCTGCCTGGAGAGTCCTCCTGACCTCCTTCTGCATCACAGTGGCTGCGTTGCTGCCAGATGACAGGGCATTCGAAGCTCAGTGGTATTTCCCTTCTCTGGATCTGGAACCAACCATTTCACTATGGCCTCTGATGCCTGTTAGTGGGAGAGGCTATACAGCCTGCATGTTAGGGTGTGTCTAACCCTCTCCCCCAAAGATCACTTCTACAAAAGTTTTAGTGTATGAGGAAATGTGGTTATAGGATCATACCCTTCAGTAGGCCCATGGCTGCATTCCATACTCTCATTTTCCATCTTGGTTTTGCACTGAATATATCCTGGCCATCGTGTCTTGGTCTATGGAGATGCCCAGTTCCTGGTCACAGATCAAGGCACCCCATTGTGTGGAGGTCCCGCAGTTTATCCCACCAGCTCCCACTTCATGGACACTTGACTATTTGCAACCTTTACTGTACACATAAGAGCAGTAGATTTTCAAGAACAAAAGAAATGTAAGAATAAGTGTGTAATAAAGAAGTGGTTGTACCTATTGAGAGGTCTGATATTCACCCTCAGCGGCTGGGAGGTGCCATTAAGGGGTAGAGAGATGGAGTTACACTTAATTATTGTTATTCTCAAGCAGGTTGAGGGAAAACTGTATTTCAAATTCTGGGCCCCAACTAGGAGAAACTTTCCCTATTTATATGTTGTCTCCCAAATATGGGGTGTTTCTGGTCCCCTTTGCAAGTTCTTAAAGAGCTCTATGTGCTGGGTCTTTGAGACCTCAATCAAAGGCTTGGCCTGGTGCCACCACTGATACCTTCCTCTGGGGAAGATTTATGGCCTCTCTAGAATGGGAGTAGTCTTATTTTCCTTATTATTTAAGCAAGCAAGCATTTACAGAAGCCAAAATAGCAGGGCTAAAATTTCAAACAACAGTTTTTATATAAGATGGATGCTTCAACAGCAATGTCTGTTTGCCTGGACATGGACTGCAGTGCTGGTCTGGACTTGCAAGGGGAAGACAGGCCGGCCCTGTGGGCAGCGCGGGATCAGCCAGGGACACCAGGGCCTTGGCGAGCTTCGTCATTCGGGGGTAACCTTTGCTCCTGGTGGTACATCGTGGCTGGCAGAGGGGCCACTGTCTAGGACGCTGAGACTCAATGGGCTGGAAGCCTGCACTTGTTCTGAGTTTCCAGCCTGCAGGCCTGTGGGAACACAGAGTTCTGGCTCTGGAGCCCCCAGGGTGTTGCTCTGTGATGCAGCCCTGACAGACTGGTCCAGGGCCGCAGGGAGTTAAGGTGGGGGTTTGATAACTGGCTCTGGCATCCATTCTGTCTCCCCCTGGCAGAGAGCCTGCTGAGCAGGCAGCTCAGGCATAACTGCAGGGATTACTCTTTCCATCACAAAATATGTTTTCCATGAAACAGAGGAGCCTGCAATCTAAATTCTGCTGCCATATGCAAGCACATAAAGTAACCCAGGAACAGGATTAGAGTGAAACTGCAGGCAGGTGTGCAATGGAGAGAAATCCCTCTCCCTTTACGCTTTAGCCCTGCAAGCTCACTGGCAGCCCTGAGGATGGACAGGCCCACCCTGCAGGGAAGCATTTCATTCCTGGGTCAGAAATCAGGGACTTCGCATCCTGTAAAATCTACACAGAAGCCATCAGAGGGCTGCCCCTCGGGCCCCTTCACCTCTGCAGACCTTTGCATCACCCACCCAGACCCGCCTTGGCTGTGGGAGTAACAGGACACTGGGTGCACAGGCTGGGGGTTCAGGGTGAGTCTCTCTCAGGCCATCCCAGGCGGCTGCCAGTCTTTGCAAACCCTGCCAGGAATCTCCTTCTGAGGGGCTGCAGGCTGGCTGCCAGTGGCTGAAGTAGCATATACTATAAGGTTACCTCTCAAAGGCGGGAGTGGGGGGTGAGGGAGAGGTCCTTTCTGCTGAGCCCACAGGGTCTTTCCAGCCAGGCCAGCTAATTGGCAGGTCATGGGCTTCCCCTGGGCGGTGGTGATGTTGGCAAAGAGCCCTGGGTGTGGCTTGGAGCCAGCAGGACCCTCTCCTGATGCAAAGATGGGAAGCCTGCTGGGTTTGGGGGAGGGAGACAGGCATGTGGGACCAAAAGAGATGAGCAGATGGGTCTTGTTTGGAAGGACTGCAGACCTGTGCTGGCGTTTGTGTAGGGAGAGTGATGTGGAGGCTGTTCACCCAAAGCTTACAAACACTGGTCATCTTTATTTTTTAAAATATTTTTATTGATTTAAGAGAGGACAAGAGAGAAATATCAGCGATGAGAGAGAATCATAGACCAGATGCCCCCTCCACCCCACTTCTGTCCCACAGGGGATGGAGCTGGAATTGGCATGTGCCCTGAGCTGAATCCAACTGTGACTTCCTGGTTCATAAGGCAATCAACACTCAACCACTGAGCTCCGCCCGTTGACAGTGGTTTTCTCTGAGTAGCCATTTCACTCTTTACAATGAAAACACATTTTGCAAAAAGAAAAAAGCCATTTTAGTGACCTACCCTGTAGCAGCCATTCCGAACTCCCACTTGGGAGAGGGTTGAATAACTGTCTTATCCCAAAGTAGGCGCAGTTACCCCCATGATAGCTTTGCAAGCATTTCCCTGGACCCAGCTTTGCCCTCACCAGCCAAGGGTTAAAGGGGAAGGCCTCCTGCCCCCCCACCAGCAGTTGAACAGTTGTGGGGTCTCCCGGAGGAGGGCAACAGTAGCAAATGGAGAAGAGGCACCTGTGGTGACCAGGAGGCACGTAGGGCAATGGAGTGGAAGCCATGTGAGTGGGAGCGGGGGGCAGCTGGGCTGCGGATCCTGTGGAGCTGGAACTGAGGGAAGGATGGGGGCCGCCTTGCAGGACTCTGCATTGCAGGGCAGGAGGCGACCCTGTTCCTTTCTCTGTGTGTGACAAGTGGCCACACGTGCGGGCCCAAGACCACAGCATCTGGTACCTCACAGCCCACAGCTCCACCTCCCGCAGGCAGGGCTGGTCTGCTCAGGCCCCTTGCCATCCAGGGCGGCATGTGGTTCTCCCGGGGTTCAGCTGGGGGGAGTGGCTGCCAGGGTACCGGGGTGGGCAGTACTCAGCTCCTCGCAGGCCCCACTGTATTGGACAGACAAAAGGCCTCCTGGGTGCCCAGGCTCGCTCATCTACTTCTGTCTTCTCTCCCACTTAAAGGGGTTCATGTAGCCAGGGGCCAGGTACCAGGCGATGCCCCAGCAGGGGCAGAACAGGGAAACACGGAGCTCGCCCCAGAGGCTTTCCTCCCAGGAGGTGGCTGGTCCTGCAGTTGGCACCCCTGACCTTTCCTCCTTAGAGGCCTCCCCTGCACATGAGCTCCCGGCCAGGAAGCAGCAGAACCAGACAGTGGGCCCTGGCTGCCACGGCCCCTCTGCATCCTTACCAACCCTGCTCTGGCACCCCTGTGAATCTGCGCAGCCCAGGAGAGTATTTACATGTGGGGCAGACTTTTCTATTAATAGAAGAACTGGGGTCATTCCTGCCTGGTCTTTCACGGGCCTTTGTGGGGGCATCTCTTCCCTTGACCTCATTCACCAGGGAAGTCAGGGATGGGGGACCACCTGGGTCATGAGACTCATTGGATTCAGGTCAAAGCACAGCCTCACCTTTCTGAGCATAAGAAGAACTTTGTGGACTAAATGAGCAGGTTGCACTTTTAACTTCTCATCATCTTTCAAACAGATTTAATTGGAATAGCTTTTGTTCTGTTACTTTCTGAATCTCAGCACCCTAGTGTATCCATAATTTCCAATTTATTGGATCTAATTTTATATAAATTCTACACTTGTGCAAAATATAAACATAAAGGACAGCCACCTTCAGCACCTTACATCTTAATTTATGATGTTTCTTTTATTTTATCTCAGAAACTAACTCTCAAGCACAGGCTGGTGAGATGTTTTTGATTCTTGATATTGGAAGTTTGTGTCTGTGTCTGTAGCTTCCTATGCACACTCTTCCTTAAGCAAGCCGATGACCTATTGCAGAGATGCCAAATAGTCACATCACAAATAGTCGTGACTTTAATTGAAGGAAACACATGAAATAAAAGTAGTGATCATAATTTTTTCTGAAAATGGCTGCAGAATAGACAGATGTGTCTGGAGCTTTGTCGCTGGGCAGAGAGAGAGAGAGCAGCTGAGAGTCATACTGGGAGTGTTTGTTGGCAAGTTAAGAGTCAGTTATCCTCCAGGAGAAGGTGGGGGCCTGCTGGATGGGGCTCTCCTGACCAGGCAGCCCCACTGCCAGGTGGTTTTTGTCTGCAGGAGCCACCAGCGCAAATGTGGAGACCACACCATCTTGCAGAGGGAGGTGGATGTCTGCGGTAGTCTGAAAGCTACACAGCTGTAGCATCCATCTAACAGCCAGGGGACCCAGAACACTTCTCTCCAATCGAAACAGACATAGGGACTCAGAGGAGATCGACAGTGCACACGGAAAAGTCAGATTTTGCCTGGGATAAGGTGAGGTCTCCTGTCCTGCAGAACAGAGATGCACACACTGTGAGAACCAGGCTGAGGGAAAGCTCCTACTGGAGAGGTCCCTGGGCATGGGGAAGGGTGTGATCCCTAAGTGTGGAAGCAAACTCTCCGAGCTGTTGACCCAGGGGAGATCTAGAAAACAACTCATTTTGATCTGAGGCAGAAGGACAGCCTGGGAATTATTATAGTGTCCTGGCTGCAAAATCCCCACAAACCGGTTTTGAGAACGACAGAGTAGCAGGATCTGAGCACAGCCTAGAGGGGTTCTGAGCTTAGTCTCAGAGGTCAGTTCTGAAACACTGCTACCCAGTAGATAACGCACAAGTTGACTCTCACATAACCACAAAAGAAAAAAAAGATTAAGACCTCATCAGTGGAACACAGGGGATTGCAATACCCTCCCTACTGGGAAACAGGAGTGCCAAGCAGAACAATAGTGGAAATGAATGACCATTCTATTTTTTTTTTCTTTTTCTTTTTAAATTTATTTATTTTTTTATTTTTGTATATTTTAATTAAAAAAACTTTTTTTTCGTTCCTCCTTAATTGATTTTACCTCTTTAATTATTACATTTTTGCTTTCAACTAGTATTATTATATGTTACCTTTTTGGAAAAAAAAAAGTGTCATTTTGTTTTCCCTTTATTTTGCTTCAGGATTAGAGTTCTTCCTTCTATTTTTATCTTTTCTTTAGCATAATTTTACTCTATCTCAACCCTACTTTTATGCCAACACTTTCCTCCTAACTTTCCCCATTTTGTTGTCTTGTTTCTCTTTCCCTTTTCCAACTTTAGATTCTCCCTATTCTTTCCCTTACCTGGTAAAAATTTCTCCCCACTTATATATCTAATTTCAAATCCCCTACTCCACGTTCATACAAACCTCTCTCTTCTTATCTTCATAATCCAAAAAGTAGTGTTTCTCTATGTGTTTTTATTGCTGTTTGCCTGAACAGTGATTATATCAATTTTTTGTACTTTTTGTGAGATTGTTTTAGCTTATTCTACTTGTTTTATTTTGCTTTTTGTTTATGTTGTTTTTGTTTGTGTTTTACCTCACTTTTCCCTCGCCTCCCTGGATACCATTTGTTATTTGTAGTTTGTATTAATCTCCAGGTACTGGTTGCTGGCATTTGTTGGGATTAGTGACTGCTCTATTGGGGTTTTCTCCTGACATCTATAATTTGTTCCCCTTTTCTCTCTTATGGGGTTTCTTTTCTCTCTGACCTATTTTCTTTTTCTCTTTTCTTCTTCTTCTTCTTCTCCTTTTTAATTTTTTATTTAATTTTACTTTTTGTTCATTTATTTATTTATTAATTTTTTCTCCCTCTCCCAATTTGATTTTGGCAATTCTTTCTTTCCTTTTTATCCTCATTTTTCTATTCTTCTTTCTCTTCTTATCCCTAATTTGTCTTTCATTGGTGGTCACCTTACTTGTGATTATTAACATCATGAATACATTTCCATTCAGTGCCTCGTGTGTTGTAACAGGTTGTGTTGTAGTTTGTGTCTTTGAATCAATGTAAAAGAAAGAAATATATAACCAGACACCCGGAGAAGAAAGCCAATGGGCAGAAGAAGAAAGAGCGTGCATACGACAGAAAGGCAGACATCACCAGAAAAGGAAGTAAACAAAATAGAATCAGAAATAAGCCTGTCAGAGAAAGAGTTCAGAAAAATGATCATAAGGTGGATGAAAAGAATGGAAGACAAAATCGACAATGTGAGTAAGAGCCAAGAAATGAAGAAGAGCCAATTGGTTTTTAAGAAGCAGCAATAAATGAAGAATAATGGAAAAGAAATGAAAAATGGCACCATTGTTATAAAGAAGTCAATAGAAAACATCAAAGGTAGACTAGAAGAAGCAGATGACTACATCAGTGAGCTAGAAGACACGGTAGAAAAAAATACCCAAGTAAAGCAGCTTCTAGAAAAAAAAATTAAAAAGGAAGAGGAGAGCCTAAGGGAATTTTGGGATAACATGAAACAAAACAACATCCTCATAATTGGGGTTCCAGAAAGAGTGGAAATTGAGCAAGGATTAGAGAACCTATTTCAAGAAATAATGACAGAAAATTTCCCCAATATAGGAAAGAAAAAACCCACACAAGGCCAAGAAACTCAGAGTCCCAAGCAAAATAAACCCCTGAAAACCAAAACCTATAATTATAATTAAATAGGCAAACACCAACGACAAAGTAAGCCTATTAAAAGTGGCCAGAGAGAAACAGAAAGTTACCTATAAAGGAACCGCCATAAGACTAGCAACTGATTTCTCAACAGGAACTCATTAGGCCAAAAGAAAATGAAATGAATTATACAAAGTCATGCAAAGGAAAGCTCTGAAACCAGGAATACTGTACCCTGCAAGGCTATCAATCAAAATTGAAGGTGAAATCAGAAGCTTCACAGACAAGAAAGTACTAAGAGAATATATTATCACCTAACTAGCAATGCAAGAAATGTTAAAGGGTCTGCTGTAATAAAAAGAAATAGGAAAAGAAGAAGGAACTCTCGGGTAAAGTCTAAAAATGGTGACAGAAAAGTACCTATCAATAACTTTAAATGTAGATGGATTAAATGCTCCAATTAAAAAACATAGGGTAAGCAATTGGATAACAAAACATGATTCATATATCTGCTCTCTACAAGAAACCCACCTCAGGAAAAGAGATGCACACAGATTGAGGGTGAAGGGATGAAAGATAGTATTTCTAGCAAATGGAAATGAAAAAAAAAATGAGATTGCAATACTTATATCTGACAAATTAGATCTCAAAGTGAAGGACATAACAAGAGATAAAGAAGGCCACTTCATAATACTAAAGTGAACAATCCAACAAGAAGAAATAACTCTGGTAAACATATACACACCCAATATAGGAGCACCTAAATACATTAAAAAAAAACTCTTGGAGTATATTAAGGGAGAGATTGACAGCAATACAATCATAGTAGGAGACTTTAATACCCCACTGTCACCATTGGAAAAATCCTCTAACAAGAAATCAGCAAAGAAACATCTATCCTAAATGACTGGCTAGACCAGATGAAATTAATTGACATCTTCAGAATATTTCACCCCAAAGCCTCAGAATATACATTCTTCTCTAGTGCACATGGGTCATTTTCAAAGATAGATCATACCTTGGGTCATAAGAAAAGTCTCTTCAATTTCAAGAAAATAGAAATCATATCAAGCATTTTCTCAGACCACAGTGGCATAAAACTGGAAAACAATGATAATAAAAACAATAGAAAGAAATCAAACACAGGGAGGCTAAACAGCATGCTATTAAACAACGACTGGGTAACCAAAGAGATCAAGGAAGAAATAAAAAACATCATGGCAACAAATGAAAATGACAACACAACAATACAAAATGTGTGCGACACAGTGAAAGCAGTCTTGAGAGGGAAGTTCATAGCCCTACAAGCCTACTGCAAAAAACAGGAAACAATGGTAATAAGTTACCTAATGCTACAACTCAAAGAGCTAGAAAGAGAGCAACAAGAAAAGCCCAGTTTAAGCAGAAGGAAGGAAATAGTAAAGATCAGAGCGGAGATAAACAACATGGAGGCCAAAGAAACAATTCAAAAGATCAACAAAACCACGAGCTGGTTCTTGGAAAGGATAAACAAGATTGGTGGACCTCTAGCCAGGCTCACCAGGAAGCAAAGAGAGAAGACACAAATAAACAAAATTGGAAATGAAAGAGGAGAAATAACAACAGATCCTGTCGAAATACAAAGGATTGTTAAAAAATACTATGAACAACTCTATTCCAATAAATTGGACAACCTGAAAGAAATAGACATTTTCCTAGAAAAAATATAACCTTCAAAAACTCAAAGAGAAAGAATCTAAACATCTCAATAGTCCAATATCTATGGAAGAAATTAAAGCAGTCATCAAAAAGTTTCCAGCAAATAAAAGCCTGGGACCAGATGGCTACACAGGAGAGTTCTACCAAACATTCAAGGAAGAATTAAAACCTATCCTCCTCAGACTATTCAAAAATACAAAAGAAGGAGGAACACTTCAAAATACCTTCTATGAAGCTAGCATCACCCTAATAACAAAACCAGATAAAGACAACACAAGGAAAGAGAATTATAGCCCAATATCTCTCATGAACATAGATGCCAAAATCCTCAACAAAATCCTAGCAAATCGGATCCAGCAGTACATCAGAAAGATCATACACCATGACCTAGTAAGATTCATCCCAGGAATGCAGGGATGGTATAATATCCACAAATCAATAAATGTAATACATCTCATAAACAAATGGAGAGATAAAAACCACAGAGTCATATTAATTGATGCAGAAAAGGCATTTGACAAAATCCAACACACTTTCTTTATAAAAACTCTCACAAAGTGGGAATAGAAGTATCATACCTCGACATCACAAAAGCCATATATGATAAACCCACAGCTAGCATCATACTCAATGGGCAAAAACTAAAACCATTTCCCCTAAGAACAGGAACAAGAAAGGAATGCCCACTCTCACCTCTCTTGTTCGACATAGTACTGGAAGTATTAGCCATTGCAATTAGACAAGGTTAAGAAATAAAAGGCATTTAAACTGGAAAAGAAGAAGTAAAGCTGTCCTTATTTGCAGTTGACATGATTCTGTACATAAAAAACCCGAAGGACTCTATCCCAAAACCAATTGCTGAAGCACCATATGATCTCACTTATTTGTGCATAATAAAGAACATTGTAAACAGATTAACAATAGAATAGATACAGAGGCAGTAAAACATCAAATAGACTTTCAAATTATAGCAGGAAGATTAAGGAGAGGTGGGGTAGATAAGAGATCAATCATAGGACTTGTATTCATGCATATAAGCATAACCAATGAACATACACACTGGGGGGCTGGGGTATGCCTGGAATGGGGGCAATGGGGAGATATGTATACATGTAGCACAATTTTAAAAAAGCAAAAAAAAAGCAGTGATCATGCATGAGTACAAATCAGAATCATTCACAGGTTGAAATAATGATGGAAGGAGATTGCCCTGTTTTCTCTGTCTAGTGTCATAAGTGATGTTGGTGCACAGAGAGGCAGGTGAGTGAAGAGAATCCCTAGTATAGAATTTCACACAGGAAAGGGAACTACAAACCTGATAGGAATCACTGACTCCCAAATTCCCATTTCCTGGGGATGCTCACTGTTATCAGAGTGTTCTGGGCTCTCCCCAACAACATACAACATCCTTAATGTATAATGCACGCAAACTCCCATCAGGCACATGATTGGGAAATATCGTGCTAAACTTGCCATTTAATTTCCTTGATGGAATATTTGATGAGACAAAAGTATTACAGTACTAAATTTCTATATATCAATATTTTATTTATTGGGGCCTGTTATTTTACAAAGAACTTTCCAGAAAATGCTGAGCCACTGTTTTCCATGTGGATTGGCTATAGCAGCCACAGGGCCTGGAGCAGCTTCTGGTACCAGAGGGGAACATGGCTGGGAAAATACCCATAAATCTAGAAGAGACTTTGGAACTGGGTAGGGGGAGGATGCTGGGTTTGTTTTGAATCACATGATAGAAATATGACTGAATTTCATGAATAGATAGTTACTGAATTTGTGGGTTTAAAACCCCCTCCAGTGTAGGCCCATAAGGAAGTATAGGGCATGAGAGAGATAGCTTGTGCCATCTTAGGAAATAAGAGAATAATAAAGAGCAAGAGTTTCTGAGAAATAGAAATGTTAAAGATCATGCAGGCAGGGATCAAGAGAAATAAGGAACATGTAACTCCAAATTGGTGCAAAGGGAATCCCTGTTTCCTACATTCTCACAGTGTCTCTGTTCTAGAAAGTAAAACCTTGCCAGGTCCAGGGGATCTGCAAATGGACACCTTTGGGGTCATTAGTCAATTGGCCTTAACCTGAATCGCCCAAGCTGCATCATCCACTGGGGCCCATTTATGAAATCTCTCATAAATGGGAAGAGTGAACACCCCAACTGGAGGAGTGATGGTGATAGTGCTGTTTTTATTTTTTATTTTATTTGTGCTATAATTTCATTGGACTAAGACCTCTGTGTCAGTCCATTATAGTCCTCATCTTAATCATCATCATCTTATTCATCAACATTATCACCATTTTTTCCTCCCCTCCCCCACCAGCTCCACACAGCCCATTGTTAGTGAACATGCTCCATGCATATATGCATACAAGATTCTTGGATGATTACTTCTCACCCACCCACCCTCCCTGAGTTGCTTACTTTTAAACATTCTTCTCATTTTCTGTAGACATGTTTTTTTGCACAATAGTGACTTTTTATAGGAAAATAAAGCAGGCATCTCCTCTTTAGAAGTTGTTGAGATATTCAAACCCCCAAAACCCAATTCTAATTCAACAGTAGGACTTCTAAAAACTGATAACCTTGGAAAAAGGAAAGATTCCCACCAAGACATTGGACCATGATCTCTGTCCAATTTTATCATCATCATCACCATCACCCTCACCACCAAAAACACTACCACCACCACCATCATCATCATGTGCTTACTTGTAATTTTTCTTCTCATTTTCTGTAGACCTAGTTTTTGAACAACCATAATGATACTTTATCTAAATTCTTTGTTCGTTTTGTATAGTTTCTAAGTAAAATAGTCATTTTTTTTTTCGCTTGACTGAGGACAACCAATGGCTTATCTTGCCTCTTCTCCATTTTACATACATGAGAAATCTGATAAGAAATCGTGGTTTTGTCAGATGGAATTGTGAGACTGAAACCACACAAGCCTCTGGAAGGAGAAATCCTCCCCCTCTGCCACCATCTCAATAAATAACTCCCAAACCAGTCTTCTTTCCTGGCTCCATCAATACAGATCTGACTTCCTAAAGGGCCTTCCCTGTGCTTCTGAGAGATGACAAATATGTATGAATAATCAGTACATGTTCACTTGATGTGTGTGTTGGCAGCCTGGATATCTATCAGACTCTGCATCATATCACATAATCTTGGTGCTATAAGCATGATGGTAAGAAAATATCCATCACCACTAGGATCTTTGTTCTACAGCTTTGGGCTCACACTCCTCTGTCCACACAACTCCTGTCCTGATGCTAGGTGGTTGGGAAAATTACCTGTGAGGAGATGAGGTGCATTGTTGAGTCACTGTAATCTGGTTAGATTATGACCTGGGTCATAAACTGTAATCTGGTTAGATTATGACCTGGGACATAAACTCAAATGATTATTATTCCACATGATAAAGTTGTCTCCATTTACAATAAATATGTCTAATTCAGAGACGTCAGAGGTAAGTGCAGAATCAGAAATCCAGAGAGGTTCCCTGAGGGAAAGGGTGACATGAAGAGGAATTCATACAGGCTGCTGAAATGCTCCTTGTGTTCAGAGACCCTGATCGCCCCCTGGTGGTCACAGCCTCTGCTGCAGGGCGGTTTGTGTCTCAGCTCACACTGATCCCCCATCACAGTGTATCTCTTGCACAGTAATACACAGCCATGTCCTCAGCTATCAGGCTATTCATTTGCAGATACAGAGTGTTCTTGGCATTATCTCTGGAGATGGTGAAACTGTCCTTCACAGAGTTGTCATAGTATGTATTACTTTCATCAGGATCAATGAATGAGACCCACTTTAGCCCCTTTCCTCTAGCCTGGCAGATGCATGTCATCCAGAGCTACTGAAGGTGAATCCAGAGGCTGCACAGTCTCAGAGACAGCCACGGTGCGCCAAGCCTCCTCCAGACTCCACCAGCTGCAGCTCATACTGTTCACCTGCAAATACACCAATGACCTTGGTCAGGAAATGCTCATATTTCCACTGTTTCTTTCATTCATGTCCACTCTAGTAATAAGTGTCTCTTATTCTCCATAATTTACCTTTTAAAATAGTCACAAGGAAAATCCATCTGAGCCCATACCCCATGGTGGGTGGTCTGTGTTCAGTCCTTATCAGGGAATGGGAACACCTGGGGACCCTGGAACTGGGCTCCTCTTCCAGAACCGTAGTGTGAAGGCTGCACTGGTTTTTATGAGCAGAGGGGTTCCTACTTGCATGGTCTACAACATAGAAAACTCTGGCGTTAGACTCTGAGATTAAGGACATAGTCACAGAGTGTGAAATGTCCAAGGGTACATGTCTGTTAAATTCCCTTGTCCAGGCCTCTGCCCTCCCTATGGAACCCAACTGCTATAGGTCACTTGTCCAAAAAAAGAGGATTGGAAATGTCATTACAGTCACCAGTAATGACAACCAAGATAAATTAATTTTAAAATCTGAGAAAAAATTAAGTGAAGAAAGTTCATGAGATGAAAGTTCCATATGACATTATATCCATTAGGAAGTGAATGCGCCTCTTTTCCAAAAATGAGTGCAGATAGACATGACTGTGTGTGTGACTGTGTATGTGTGATTATCTATGTGATGGTATTTGTAACTGTGCATCTGAATGTTTGGTGACTCTGTGTTTATGACTATTTGTCTATGTGAGTCTGTATTCCCTGGGCAAAAAGTAAGAGAACAGGACAGACACAGGGAGTCCCATGGATGTTCCTCAGCTTCCAACATGCTCCTGATGCACATATCACCCACAGAGAAGCTAGAAAACCATGGATCCAGGAGGAAAGGTGAAGGGAGGAGTTCTATAATGCACATCCCAGCTCTCAGGGTCACCAGTCCCCACTATGGGGCTAACACTGCTTCCTGCAGGACAGGAGGGACCCTTGTGTGAGACTCCCTGTGTTTGGTGCACTGAGCTGACAACTCTTCCAGGCTCAATGTGGACCCAAAGAGGATGGGTGATGTCCCTGAGTCCTGAGTATACTCAGGCCTTTCAGCAGAGGGAGGGTTCTGTGATCTCCCAGGGACCAGGAGGGGGAGGCATATGGAGAGTTAGATACTGAGGGTAGCTGTGAGTCTGAAGGATGGAGGCATAGCTGTGCAAACAGTCCAGTCCCCCAGTCTACCTGGGGACTTCACACTCATTAGGGAAACTTTGAAAAGACAGTGATAAAAGAAACTTAGAATTTGCAAAGAAGACTTGGTGAAGCAGAGTCCCTGTCACTGCTAACATGTTACAAACAGACAATGCCCTTTTTTTCATGTTCTTTGCATTGAGAATATGAAAAGAAAGAATCATCCCTGGAGACAGCTGACAGCTTGCTAGGAAATCTCTACACCCAACAGGAAGGCTTCTCCTTCCCCAACTCTTTCTTTCCCTGCTCCTGCGGCTGCTCTCTGTGCTGTGGACCCTGAGCATCCCCGGATGTCCTAAGCACCCACTGCACCCCAGCCCTGCTGTCTCCCTCAGGAAGGTATGTGTTTAGGCTCACACTGACTTACCCTCACTGTGTCTCACATAGTAACACACAACTGTGATTTAGGCTCTCAGGCAGTTCATTTGCAGTTACAGTGTGTTCTTGGCATTATCCCTGATAATGGTGAATCAGCCCTTCACAGAATCTGCATAATATGAGTAATAGCAGAAACCCACTCTAGCCTCTTCTCTAGACCCAGTGTATCCTACTGAAGGAGAATCCAGAGGCTGCACAGGAGAGTCTCAGAGGCAACCTAGACTGTATCAAGCCTCCCCCAGACTCCACCAGCTTCCCCTCAAGCACAGATGTCCTGGTCAGGAAACTCACTCAGGAAACATCCACTGTTTCTCTCACTCAAAACAATTCACATACACAGTGTCGCCTATGACTAGAGTCACCAGGAAGACTCAGCTGAGCCCAAACCCCATGGTGAGTGGTCTGTGTTCATACTGATCATGGAATGGAACAACTGGGGATCCCCAGGCTGGGCTCCTGTCCCATAATTGCAGGGTCAGGGGTGGGCTGGTTTTCATAAGCAGAGGGGACCATATTTCATGTCCTGCTACTATATAGGGAGCTTTGGGACATAAAGGATATGGTCGCAGAGTGGGACATGCCCAAGGGTGCATGTCTGTTTGCAATTACTCCCAACTTCTGGGACATGTCCTCCCCAGTGGACCCAAATGATCCAGGTGACCTGTACAAAGATCCAGAAGAAAAAAATTGTCATAAAAGGAAAAAGAGTAACTTTAAAATGAGAGATGCATTTGACAGTCACCAGTAATGACAATCAATAAAAATCAACCCTTACAACCCAAGAAAGTAGTAAAACTGCAGGAGGTTCATGTTCAGGAGATGGGAAGTTCCATCTGACACTGTTTCTCCTAAAAAGTAACCAGAGTATGACCCTAGAGCCAATGGATCAAGTTTTGGGGGAGATAGGAACGTCTGTGTGGGTTCCTGGGAACCAGAAACATGAACTATAGAGACACAGACAGAGCTCCTGGGACCTATTCCTTTAGGGGAGTTTGATGCTGTAGACAAGTAGCAACTGCATGACCTCCTTTGTTGTGTTTACTCTCTAGACTCTGTTGTAGATCCAGTTTCATACATTGGTATGTAAAAGAATCTTCATCATGACCCAGTGTGTTTAGGGGAAGATGTGGGTAATGATTTAGGAATAATTAAGTTTAGGTCAGGAAAATGTTGTTATTGGAAATCTTGATGTCTGACGTCAACCTTTGGACCCCTGTCACCATGTCCTGGCTCTCAGCTTAAGAGGAAGGGAGAGGGAGAGGGAGAGGCAGAAGCACTAATGATGAGAGAGAATCATTCATTGGCTTTCTCCTGCATGTCCCACACTGGAGATCAAGCCTGCAACCCAGGTATGTGCGCTGATTGGGCATTGAACTGTGACCTCCTGGTTCATAGTTGATATTCACCACTTAGCCAGTTGGCTGTGACAAAGGCAGATATTGATGTGGGAGGGGTGCTGATGTATGATGGCTGGCAGATGGGGTTTACAATGTCTGCTCGGCACTTGACCCTGAGGGAGGAGTTGGGAAAAGTTTACAGGGTTCTTGCCATAGAGCTCAGAGTCTGGACAACAGATCTAGGGAGATCTAGGGAGATGTAGCTTGGGAGTTTTCCATGCTCTTGAGTTTATTTGGGGAATATTTTGAGAGATTAAGGGGTTAGTTCTACTTTGAATGCCCTGCGAAATTCACCTGGGAAGTCAGTCATCAGGTGCAGGAATTTTGTCTGCTGGGAGGTGTTTGACTTCTGCTATGATTTCATTAGTTTAATTTGGTCTATTTAGATTTCTTGATTCTTCCTGACTCAGTTTTGAAAGTACATATGATTCTGGGAATTTACCCATTTTGTCCATGTTGTCCACTATGTTGGTATATAGTTGTTCATAGTAATTTGTACAGCCTTTTTATCTATGGTGTTAGTTGCTACTTCTCTTTTATTTTATATTTTATTTATTTGTATTCTCTGTCTATTTCTTGATGAATCTCTTTAAAAGTTTGTCAACCTAGTTTATCTTTTTCAAGAACCAGCACTTGGTTTCATTGATTTCTTTAGACTATATTTTGTTCACTTCTGCTATGTTCTTTATTATTTCCTCTCTTCTACTCCAGGCTTTTTATCCTGGATTGTTTATCTTTGTTCCAGTTTCCTGAGGTGGGCTCGTGATGGTTCAGATTTACCTCTTATAACTTATTGTGCTGTGTTCCATAGGTTTTTGGTTGTTGTGCTCTCATTGTATTAGTTTTAATGTAACTTATTTATTACTTGATCTCACTAATAGCAAAATCATTGTGCCCTCCCCTCAAGAACATTGTTTTTGTTCTTCTTGTGGTGATCTCTAATTTCATACAATTATAATCAGAAAAGATGTTTGATACAATTTAAATCTCTTTTAACTTATTGAGATTTGTTTCATGTACTAACATGTGGTCTATCCTAGAAAATGTTTCCTGTGCACTTGGAAAGAATGTACATTTGGGATAGAATGCTCTGAAGATATCAATTAAATCCATTTGCCTAGTATGTCATTGAAGATCTGTGTTTTCTTGTTGATTTTCTTTTCTGGAAGATCTACCCATTGACATCAACGGAGTGTTAAAAATTTTCTAATCTAAATGTATTACTGTCAATCTCTTCCTTTATATCCTCAAGATTTCCTTTTTAAAAGTGTATTTTATTGATTTCAGAGAGGAAGGGAGAAAGGAAGAGAGGGAGAGGGAGGGAGGAAATGGGGAGAGAGAGAGAGAGAGAGAGAGAGAGAGAGAGAGAGAGAGAGAGAGAAGAGAAGAGAAGAGAAGAGAAGAGAAGAGAAGAGAAGAGAAGAGAAGAGAAGAGAAGAGAAGAGAAGAGAAGAGAAGAGGAAGGAAGGAAGAAAGAAACTTACTTCAATGATGAGAGAGAATCATTGATTGGCCTCCTCCTCCATACCCGCTTCTGGGGATTGATCCTGAAACTCGGGCATGTACCTTGACTGGGAATCCAACTGTGACCTCCTCGTTCATTCATTGGTGCTGAACTACTGAGCCACATTGGCTAGGCTCAAGATTTACTTTATATATTCAGGTTCTCCTATGCTGGATTTATAAATGTCCAGCAGAGTATATCCTCTTATTGGATTGTTCCTTTTGTTATTATGTAGTCTCTTTCTTCAGACATTGTTTCAAAGTCTGTTTTGTCAGATATAAGTATTGCTACCCCACTTTTTTTCTTTCATTTCCACTTCCATAGAATTTCTTTTTTCATTCCTTTACTTTTATCTCTACATATCCTTCATTGTGGAGTGTGTCCTTTAAAGACTGCATATAAATTAGGCTTTCTTTTTTGTTTAATAGGCTACCCTGTCTTTTTTTTAAATATATTTTATTGATTTTTTACAGAGAGGAAGGGAGAGGGAGAGTTAGAAACATCGATGAGAGAGAGACATCGATCAGCTGCCTCCTGCAAGGCCCCTACTAGGGATGTGCCCGCAACCAAGGTACACACCCTTAGTGGAATCGAACCTGGGACCTTTCAGTCCCCAGGCCAACGCTCTATCCACTGAGCCAAACCGGTTTCGGCAGCTACCCTGTCTTTTGATTGTAGCATTTAAGCCATTTACACTTAAAGTGATGATTTATTGGTACATATTTATTGCCTTTTCATACTTTTAGCTCTGTATATTTAATTATTTTTTTATCTTCCTCTTCCTCCTTCTATTTCTTCCAACAGACCCTTTACAATTTTGTATTATAATGGTTTGGTGGTAACAAATGCCTTTGGCTTTTTCTTTTCTGGGAAAAATCTTTATTTGTCTTACAATTTTAAAACCTTGCAAAATTAAGTAATCTTAGTTGTAGGTCTTACTTTTCATCATTTTGTACATTTCTTGCCAATCCCTTCCATCTGAAATATTTCTTTTCAGAAGTCAGCTGTCAGTCTTATGGAAGCTGCCTTATAAGTAATTAGCTGCTTTTAAGATTCCCTCTTTGCTGCTTTTAAGATTTTCTCTTTTTCTTTAACTTTTGTCATTTAAATTATAATGTGTCTTGTGGTCCTTTTTGGGTTCATCTTATTTGGGACTCTGTGCTTCTTGAAGTTGTGTGTCTTTATTACTATTATTCTTTTTGTTTAAAGTATTACATATGTCTTCTTTTCCCCCTTTACACTTTAGCCTGCTAATTTTTCCCACAAGTATATGTCTCAAACCCCTAAGTCAGTGTCCATTGCTTATTCTTATATGCATTCATACAAGTCCTTTGGTTGTTCTCTTAAACGCCCCCCGCCCCCCAAATCCACCCATCCCTCCCTTCCCTCTGAGGTTTGATGCTTCTCTGTCTCTAGATCTTTTTTGTTCATCAGTTTATGTTGCTGATTATATTCTGCAAATGAGTGAGATCATGTGATATTTATCTTTTTCCCACTGGCTTACTTAACCATGTTTTTCATGTCCATCCATACTGATGCAAATGGTAACGGTTCATTTTTTTTTTAATAGCAGTACTAGAGGCCCCATTCAAGAAGTTTGTGCATTTGGGAGGAGGAGGGGTCCTTCAGTCGAACCTGCACCTCATAAATCTGAGAGCACTCAGAGGATGTACTACTGATGGCTTAGGCCTACTCCCTGTGGTTCTATGCTCTCTCTAGACCTGTCTGCTTGATGCCACCAAAAGACCTTGTTGTTTGGTCTCTGCAGGGAGCTGCTTGCCCCTTGCTGCCAAAGCCCAGGGCAAGCACAGCCCTGCTGTCTGCTCACTGTGGGGCCTGTTTGCCCCTCAGGTGAGGGACATGCAGGACCTGTCTGTCTGCTTGCTGTGTGGGCCTGCTTGCCCCTTGGTGCCATGGCAAGGGGAAAGCTGGGCCTGACTGTGTGCTCGTTGTGTGGAACTGCTTGCCTATATCTGTGAAGAGGGGCAAGCAGTGCCCTGCTATCTGTTCACCAAGAGAGACTGGGGAGCTGCTTGCCCCTCATCTCTGTGTCAAAGGTTAAATGACTGGGGGACTCTGGTGGTGCTGAGAGGACCAGGCGCTGCCATCTTGTGGATATGGGAGCCATCATCTTTGTCATGAAGTGATGGTTAATTTGTATATTCTTTGTTTATTAGATAGGATAGCATTCCATTGCATGAATGCATAAGTTTTTTTATTCCATTCATCTGCTAATGGGCATTTAGGCCATTTCCACATCTTAACTATTATAAATTGTGCTGCTATTAACATAGGGGTGCATATTTCCTTTCTGATTTGGGTTTTGAATTCCTTAGGATATAATCTTAGAAGTGGGATTACTGGGTCTAATATGAGTTCCATTTTTAATTTTTTGAGGAAACTACACACTGTTTTCCTTAATGGTTTCACCAGATTGCAATCCCACCAGCAGTGCATGAGGGTTCCTTTTTCACCACATCCTCACCAGAACTTGTCATTTGTTGGTTTGTTGATGATAGCTATTCTGACAGATGTGAGATGGTACTTCACTGTCATTTTTATTTGCATCTATTTGGTTATTTGTGACTTTGAGCATGTTTTCATATGTCTCTGGCCTTCTCCAACTGTTCAAAAGTATGACCACTTTATAAAAGTGTCTATTTAGGTCCTATGCCTAATTTTTATTGGATTGCTTATCTTCCTTTTGTTAAGATGTATGAGTTTCCTGTAAATTTGGGAGATTAGACTCTTATCAGATATACCATTGGTAAATATGTTCTCTCGTGCACTGAACTTTCTTGCTGTTTTGTTGATGGTTTCTTTTGCTGTGAAGAATCTTTATATTTTGGTGTAGTTTCATTTGATTATTTTCTCCTTTGTTTCCACTGCTCTAGGAGGTGTATTGGTAAAAATATTGCTATGACATATGTCTGATATGTTGCTGCATGTGGATTCTTATAATATTTTTATGATTTTCTCTCTTACATTTAAGTCCTTTTGCCATTTTGAGTTTGTTTTTGTGTATGGTGCAAGTTAGTTGTCTAGTTTCATTTTTTTTTTTTGCATGCATCTGTCCAATTTTCCCAACACAATTTATTAAAGAGACTGTCTTGACTCCATTTTATGCTCTTGCCTTCTTTGTCAAATATTAATTTAGAATAATATCTTGGGTAGTTTTATGTGTTCTATATTCTGTTCCATTTGTCTATATGTCTGTTGTTGTGCCAGTACCAGTCAATTTTGAGAACAGTGGTGTTGTGATACAGCATGATAGCTGGTATTGTCATTCCTTTTATTTTATTCTCAGGATTGCTGCAGCTATTCAGAATCTTTTTGTTTTTATTCTCAAGATTGCTGCAGCTATTCAGGATCTTTTTATCAGGACTTATTCCAGATAAATTTTTGAAGAGTTTGTAAAGGTATGTGAAATATGTCTTTGGAATATTAATGGGGATTGCATTGAATCTGTAGGTTGATTGGGTAGTATGGACATTTTAATAACGTTGATTTTACCAATCCATGAACCTGATATATTCTTCCATTATTTCTCTCTTCCTGTATCTCTTTATTTAAAGTCCTTTAGTTTTCTCAGTACAGGTCTTTACCTCCTTAGTTAAGTTTATTTCTAGATATCTTAATTTTTTGTTGTAATGGTAAATGGAATTTTTGTTTGTTTGTTTTTCTGTGAGTTCATTATTGTATTAAAAAAGCCATAGATTTCTGGGTGTTAATTTTGTATTCTGCTATATTGCCAATTTCATTAATTAAGTCTAGCAGTTATGATGAAGTCTTTAAGCTTTTTTATGTACTATATCTTGTCATCTGCAAATAATGATAGTTTTACTTCTTGGTTGTTTTTTTTTCAATTTGGATGCCTTATATTTATTCTTCTTGTCTGATCACTATGGCTAGTACTTCTGAAGCATCTATCTTATATAAAAACCACTTTTTGAAATTTTAACACTGTTCTTTTGGTTTTTGTAAATGCTTGCTTGCTTAAATAATAAAGAAAATAAGACTCTCATTCCATAGAGGCAGTGGACTATGCCCCAGACAGAGTTGTCAGTGCTGACACCAGGTCAGGCCTTGATAATGTAGTCTCATGGACTCTTCCCAGCACATAGGCCTTCTTTCCCAGACAGCTCAGAAGTCTCATTCCAAACTTGGGAGACAAAAGAGCTGAAAAATTATAAATAGAAAAGGTTTCCTCCATGTGGGAAGGGGAGGGAGAGAGGGAAAAATTTGAAAGGCGTATTTTTCTCTGGCGCTGCCCTTAATAAAATGTAACTCCTTTTCTCTACTCATAGCTTGTTTTTTTTTTCCCAGTCTTCTGTAACTCTTCCAGTAGTATGTTGAACAGGAGTATGGAGATGGGCATCTTTGTTTTGTTCCTGTTTTTAGGGGAAATGTCTTTAGTTTTTGCCCATTTAGTGTGATATCTGTTGTAGGTTTGTCATGTAAGGCTTTTATTATATTGAGGTATGATACCTCTATTACCACTTTGCTGAGAGTTTTGTTCATGAAAGCATGTTTGGTGTTGTCAAAAGTTTTTTCTGCATCAATTGATATGATTATGTTACTTTTTGTTTCTCAATTTGTTTATGTGGTGTGTCACATTTATTGATTTTCAGATATTCCACCATCCTTGCATCCCCAGAATAAATCCTGTTTAGTCATGGTATATGATCTTTCAAATGTAATGCTGTACTTGATTTGATAGAATTTTGTTGAGGATATTAGCATCTATGTTCATCAGGGATATTGGCCTGTAATTCCCTTTCTTTGTATGGCCTTTATCTGATTTTGATATTAGGGTAATGCTGACTTCAAAAAAGGAGCTTGGAAGTCTTTCTTTCTCTTGAATTTTGTCAATAGTCTGAGAAGGGCAGAATTTAGTTATTCTTTAAATGTTTGGTAAAACTCACTTGTGAAGCTGTCTGCACAAGGGCTTTGTTTTCTGGGAATTTTTTGATTACTGCTTCAATTTATTCTATAGTTATCAGCCAATTCAGGTTTTTTTTTTTTTCCTGATTCAGTTTTGGAAGGTCGTATTTTTCCAGGAAGCTGTTCATATTTTCTAGATTGACCAGTTTGTTCTAATGAGTTGTTTATAGTTTTTTGTTGTTTTTTTTATTTGTTTGTTTTACAATCATTTGTATTTTTAAGAGGCCTGTTGTTATTTCACCTTTTTCATTTCTGATTTTATTTATTTGGGTCCCATCACTTTGTTTCTTGCTGAATCTGGATAGATGTTAAACAATCTTACTTTTCCTTTTAAAGAACAAGTTCTTTGTTTTATTTATTGTGTGTGTGTGTGTGTGTGTGTGTGTGTGTGTGTGTCTTTGGTCAATAGCTTATTTGTTTTCACTCTGATCTTTATTATTTCCTTCCTTCTGTTCTCTCTCAGATTTTCTTGTTCGTTCCTCTTTCAGTTTATCTTTTTATTATTATTATTATTTCCAGGAGGGCCTGTAATGCCATGAACTTCCCGCATAGAACTGCTTTCACTGTGTCCCATAGATTTTTGAATTGTTGTGTTTTCATTTCGTTTGCTTCCAGGATGTTTTTAATTTATGTGATCTCTTTTGTAACCCAATAATTGTTTAGTAACATGCTATTTAGTCATAAAATGTTAGATTTTTTATTGTTTTTATTGTAGTTGATTTTTAATATTACTCCATTGTGATCTGAGAAAATCCTTGGTATGATTTCAATCTTCTAGAATCTGAAGAGACCTTGCTTGTGTCCCAATATATGTTTGAAAGTGTCCCATATGCACTTGATGAGTATGTATATTCCATAGCTTTAGGTAAAATGTCCTAAAAATATCAATTACATTCACCTGATCTAGTGAGTCATTTACGATTGCTATATCTAAGTTTATTTTATTTTTATCTAGAGCAGTGGTTCTCAACCTTCCTAATGCCACAACCCTGTAATACAATTCTTCATGTTGTGGTGACCCCCAACCATAAAATTATTTTCGTTGCTACTTCATAACTGTAATTTTGCTACTGTTATATGCAGGATGTATTTTCATTGTTATAAATTGACCATAAGTAAAGCATAGTGATTAATCACAAAAACAATATGTAATTATATATTGTGAAACATTTATTTCTAATTACAAATAAATGAAATTTTGTCTTGAATCTTGGTGTAGCATGGGTAACAGTCTTAATATAACAATAGTAAACTACATTGCTACATTTTTCTACACTGAGGAGTGGTTCCTAAGACCATGGGAAATAGGTGTCTTCCATGTGAAAGGGTCATTCGACCCCCAAAGGGATTGCGACCCACAGGTTGAGAACTGCTGATCTAGAGGATCTATAAGTGATGAGAATGGGGTATTAAAGCTCCCTTCTATGACTCTATTGCACTCGGGTTCTTCCTTGATATCTTTCTGAAGTTTTTTTTTTTTAATGCATTTGGGTGCTCCTGCATTGAGTGCATATGTATTTACCAAGAGTTATATAATCATGTCAGATCAATCCCTTTAGTATTAATAAGTGGCCTTCTTTATTTCTTGTTATAGCCTTCACTTTGAGGTCTATTTGTCAGATATAAGCATTGCTACACCAGATTTTTTTTTTCATTTTCATTTCCATTTAACTGGAAAATATTTTTCCATCCCTTCACTTTCATTCTTTACGGGTCCCTTATTCTGAGATGGCTCTCTTGTAGACAGCATATAGATGGTTAATGCTTTTTATACATTAAACCACTCAATGTCTTTTGATCTGATCATATAATCCATTTATGATTAAAGTTATTATTGATAGGAACTTGTTTGTAGCCACTTTTATTCTTTATGTCTACATTCCTTCTTCCCTTTCTATTTCATCTTTTTACAATTGTCCCTTTAGCATTTCTTGCATTGATGGCTTGGTATGATAAACTCCCTTATCCTTTTTATGTCTGCAAAGCTTCTGATTTCCCCTTCTATTTTGAATGCTAACCTTAGTGGATAGGGTGTTATTGGATTCAGTCCTTTCTTATGCAACGCTTTCTATACCTGTTTCCATTCCCTTCTAGCTTGATTTTTAACATTGATATATTTCTGATAAATAATCATTTGATAATGTAATGAGAGATCCCGTGTAGATAATTCTGTCTCTCTGTTGTAGCCTTTAAGATTCTCTCTTTGTCATTAACCTTTGCCATTGTAATTATGACATGTCTTGGTGTGGGTCTTTTTGAGTTAATCTTGTTTAGGACTCTCTGTGTTTGTGTGACCTCTTATTTCCCAAATCAGGGAAGTTTTCTGTCACTAAGTCTTCAAATACATTTTCTAATTCTTTCTCCTCTTTTTGTCCTTCACCAGACACATATGTTATACGGATATAGTGGACCTGTATAAAGACTGAGGTGAGAAAGTTTCCATAAAAAGAAAGGGAGAGGGGTTCGAAACGAGAAGTGTCTTTGGCAATCACCAGTAATGACAAGCAAGTGAAAGAAACCCTCATAATACAATAAAGGAGTAAAAGTGCAAAAGCAGATGGGAAGTTCCATGGGACACTATATCCCCTACAAAGTGATCAGAGGATAAACTAAGACCAGAGTGTGAGTTTAGAGGTAATGGACCAAGTGTTGGGAAGAGTTGAGGGTCTCTGTAGATTCCTGGAAAACAGAAGCATGTACTATAGAGACCCGGACAGAACTCCTGATGAGTCTGGTGCTGAATGTGTTGTTAAAAAAATAAATGTGAACTGTCTAAACAAGAAGGATATGACAACCCAAATGAAACAGGAAGCCTGGACTTGCGTGTCCTTGGCCTTGGTATTAAATCTAGACTCTGTTGTAGATCCAGTTCCATACATTGGAATAAAGAAGAATCTCCATCATAACCAGATCTGTAGAGATGAAAATGTCAGTAATGATTTAGAAATAATTAAATTTTGGACACGAGAATGTCGTGATTGGAAAACTGATTTTAGTAAGTGGAAAGGGCCTTTCTTTTTCTTTGCTGTAGCCCTCATAATTTATGAGAAGGATCAGATAATTAAACCTCAAAATAGTTAGCTCTTCTGATGCAAACAGCCCCTCTGTTCAAACTGTGAGAAAAGATAAGCTATTCTTAGGGCAGCATTCTTGCACTCCTCTCCTCACTGCTAATTTCAGATCTCTGTGATAAATCACACCAATGAGTTTGTAGAAAGTTCCCTTCACCTCCTGCCCCCAAATCCAAAATATCTCTTTGTAAAATCATTATACCATTTGCTCTAAGCATGTTTTACAAGTTTGGGATAAATACAGATGAGACACCTCCCTAGGACATGTCAGACTATTCCTTTGAAAACCAATAAACTGTCTCAACTTCAGCCCTAAATCCTTCTCCCTTCCCCTTCACCTAGCAATAGCAGACATTACTCTTTAAAGCAGAGGCTGTGTTTTGTTCTTTTTTTTTTTATTAATTTTTTATACATGTTTCCCCATGCCCCGCCTCCCTCCCAGGTGTTCCCCAACCCCCCCAGTGTCTGTGTTCATTGGTTATGCTTATATGCATGCATACAAGTCTCTTGATTGATCTCCCATCTACCCCACCTAACTTTAATCTTCCTGCTATAATTTCAGTCTGTTTGAGGCTTTACTGCCTCTGTATCTATCCTTTTGTACATCAGTTTATAATGTTCTTTATTGTCCACCA